>JAODAL010032097.1:0-15000 GCA_025379985.1 Phyllomedusa bahiana | reverse complement strand
GGGATCTGGACTGAGGAGCCTTTAGGCTGCTATTTGACGACAACAGAAAGTAAAGGGGTAGAGAGTGGTACAGTGCGTGTCGGCAGAACATGGTGGAGGCGCCCAGTAAATTTGGGGCTGTGTTACCAAGTGGAGCTGGGGCTTTGGTCAGGAGTAATACTGAGAAATCCAGCCGCACCTCTGTCCACCATGGAGGCTTCTAGACCCAGATGAATTCTGCAGCTACAATGACCCCAAACCTGGAGCTGATGTCCTTAAAGGGGTTTTACCCAGAAAGTAAAATGCACTGCACAGGGTGCTAGCTACGAGCCGACCGTGCATGAGTGAGGGCAGTGCTTCTAGACATCCCCTCCATTCATGTCTGTGGGAGTTCTGAATATAGCAGTGTGGGTGCACTCGGGTATATGCGGGTTGTCCTATAGACGTGATTGAGGGTGGCGGCAAGTGCCACCCTCCTTACTCATGGTCAGCTCATAGCTAGTGCCCGGTGCAGTGCATTTTACCTCATGGGGAAAACACTTGATCTTCAGCAAGAAGAAGAACAAAGCGTCGTGGAAGTGATGTTGCCCTTGCGGATCTCGACTTCCTCCAGTCTGGGGTTACATGGAGAGACGGGAGGACTGAGCAGCCTGTGGCCACAGAAGGTTGGTGGTTGGAGCAATTTACCTGCTGCTTTTCTTCAAAAACTGGGGAACGGGTCTATAAGAACTGATGCTTTTTTGAAGACTAAGGGAGGTCGCACCAAATTTATATTTACTTTGCGTTTTGTAAATTGATAAAAAAAATAAAATTATTAAAACTACTGTTTTTGATCATATTCTTACGTTGCAGCTCCTGTGACATCTGCCTAAAATCTTTGCACAGTTATGAATATTTAGCATAGTGGTGCAGCCTTCCCCGTTCTCTGCTGTAGACTCTGTATATCTAGAATAGGGGTACAGGCTCACCCTCCTCCCACACTATAGGGTCTGTTCCTCTAGTAACAGGGTGCAGGTTTTATCCCCTACCTGGAGGTGGGAGAGTGTATCCAGTATACCTGCCCTCCATTAGGGCGTCTATATCTAGTATAGGGGAGCAGTCAGGGAAGGGTGTTCAGGTCAGACCTGCACTGTAGATTAGGCATTAGATAGAGAGTAGCTGACTTGGGAGCAATCTCTGTTTTCTCCTGTTTTTAGCAGCTTCACTTTGGCACATACTGAAAATTACCTGTGGCCTCCTCAGTAGCCATTGGTAAGATCTTTGTGCCTACAGGAACCTGGAGCATTATGCTCATTACCCATGATCCATGTGTGTAATGAGACCCGTGCTCCGACACTTGGCGCATTGACTGTTGTGTTATGTATGAGGACTGAGCCTTGTTGTTGTGTTTTTAGGGTTTGAGACCTTTTCTTTGTGCATATTTTTTGTTACATCATAAAAGAATAAGGTTCAATTTACTGGGCTGCCAGGATGTGTTAGATAGTTCTGGAAGTGGATGTATTAGGTGCAAAAAAAAATTGGGCACATTTAAACCTGCCAGATGGTTTATACTGCCCTAGATGAGAGCAGGATATAATAGAGGAGAGAAGCTGAGCTCTGTGATACATAGGGTTATATGATAGAGGAGAGAAGCTGAGCTCTGTGATATATAGGGTTATATGATAGAGAGGGAGAGTCTGAGCCCTGTGATATATAGGGTTATATGATGGAGGGAGAGAGGCTGAGCTGTGTGATATATAGGGTTATATGATAGAGGAGAGGAGCTGAACTCTGTGATATATAGGGTTATATAATAGAGGAGAGAAGCTGAGCTCTGTGATATATAGGGTTATATGATAGAGGAGAGAAGCTGAGCTCTGTGATATATAGGGTTATATGGGTAGAGAGGGAGAGTCTGAGCCCTGGGGATATATAGGGTTATATGATGGAGGGAGAGAGGCTGAGCTTTGTGATATATAGGGGCCGTTCACACGGCTTATTTCGCCGCGGATTGGCGTCGTACTGCGCGCCGGATTTGCGCTGCAGTACGGCTCCAATCCGTCGCAGTAATTACGGTAATCCACAGTTCTCATAGAGAACAGTGGATTCCGTCGCTCCTCTCCGCTCTGCGAATCCGCCGGGCGGGGAGAAAGTCACCTGCACATTATCCAGGCGCAATACGCGCTGTGGATAATGCAAGTCTATGGGGCCGGCGGGCTGCACCCCCGCACCCGCCCCTTATTCAATCCGGCTCGCAATCCGGCTCGCAATTACGGCTTGAATAAGCCATGTGAACCGGGGCATAGGGTTATATGATAGAGGGAGAGAAGCTGAGCTCTGTGATACATAGGGTTATAGGGTAGAGGAGAGGAGCTGAGCTCTGTGATATATAGGGTTATATGATAAGAGAAGCTGAGCTCTATTCCATGTGGGAACAAGCCTAACCAACTCAACTGTATCCAGAAAACCATAGGAACTGAGGTGTAGAAATTACCAGCAGGGGATCTGGACTGAGCAGCCAAAGTGTGACCCATTCGACTACAACAGAAGGTAAAGGGTTAGAGAGTGGTACAGTGCGTGTCGGCAGAACATGGTGGAGGCACCCAGCAAATTTGGGGCTTTGGTCAGGAGTAATACTGAGAACTTCAGCCGCACCGCTGTCCACCACAGAGGCTTCTGGCCCCAGATTAATTCTGCAGCTACAACGACTCCAAACCTGGAGCCGATGTCCTTAAAGGGGGGTTTCCCCAAAAAGTGAAATGTGCTGCACAGGTCACCAGCTACGAGCCAACCATGCATAAAAGTGAGGACGGTGCTTCCAGACATCTCCATTCATGTCTGTGGGAGCTCTGAATATAGCAGTGTGGGTGCACTCTGTTGTATTCGGATGGTCCTATAGAAGTGAATGAGGAGGGCGGCAAGCGCCACCCTCCTCGTGCACGGTCAGCTCGCAGCTAGTGCACGGTGCAGTGCATTTTACTTCATGGGGAAAACACTTTATCTTCAGCAAGAAGAAGAACAAAGCCTCCTGGAAGAGATGTTGCCCTCCCTGATCTCGACTTCCTCCAGTCCGGGATTACATGGAGAGACGGAAGGACTGAGCAGCCTGCGGCCACAGAAGGTTGGTGGTTGGAGCAATTTACCTGCTGAGTTTCTTCAAAAACTGGGGAACAGGGGTCTATAAGAACTGATGCTGTTTTGAAGACTAAGGGAGGTCGCACCAAATTTCTGGTTACTTTGCATTTTGTAAATTTAATAAAAAATTAATTATTAAAACTACTGTTTTTGACCACATTTACTTTGCAATACCCCCCTCACCCCCCCCCCACCCTTTAAATGCTCATTACAGTGGTGCAGCCTTCCCCATTCTCTAGGGCACAGGTGTCAAACTACACCTGTCAAACATTTGTATAATCTATATCAGTGGGCATGATGGGAGTTGTAGTTTCCCAACAGCTGGAGGGCCGCAGTTTGACACCCCTGCTCTAGGGTCTATGTATATATATTGGTACAGGGGTGCAAGCTAGCCCCCATCTCATACTATAGGGTCTGTATATCCAGTACCAGGCTTGATTCCACCGACCTGGGAGGGAGTCTTTATATCTAGTGCAGAGGAGCAGTCTGGGAAGGGTGTTCAGGTCAGACCTGCACTGTAGATTAGGCATTAGATAGAGAGTAGCTGACTTGGGAGCAATCTCTGTTTTCTCCTGTTTTTAGCAGCTTCACTTTGGCACATACTGAAAATTACCTTTGGCCTCCTCAGTAGCCATTGGTAAGATCTTTGTGCCTACAGGAACCTGGAGCATTATGCTCATTACCCATGATCCATGTGTGTAATGAGACCCGTGCTCCGACACTTGGCTAGATCGCTGTGCAGGTGCATGGATTCTTGTGCCCTGGATGAGGACTGAGCCTTGTTGTGTTTTTAGTCTTTGAGACCTTTGGTTTGTGCATATTTTTTTGTTACGTCATAAAAGAATAAGTTTCTCTTTACCGGGCTGCCCTGATGTGTTAGATAGTTCTGGAAGTGGATGTATGAGGTGCAAAAAATAATTGGGCATGTTTAAAGTAAATCTGTCAGGTGGTTTATGCTCCTCTAGCGGACAGCAGGGTATGATAGAGGGAGAGGAGCTGAGCTCTGTGATATATAGGGTTATATGATAGAGAGGAGCTGAGCTCTGTGATATATAGGTTATAGGATAGAGGAGAGGAGCTGAGCTCTGCTATATATGGTTATATGAGAGAGGAGCTGAGCTCTGATATATAGGGTTATATGATAGAGGAGAGGAGCTATGTGATATATAGGATAGAGGAGAGGAGCTCTGATATATAGGATAGAGGGAGAGGAGCTGAGCTCTGATATATAGGGTTATAGGATAGCGGGGGGAGAGGGCCTGTGATATATGGGGTTTAAAGGGATAGGGGGGAGAGAAGCTAGCTCTGTGATATATACGGTTATATGACAGAGGAGAAAGCTGGCCTGGATATACTGTAAGGTTTAGATAGAGGGGGAGGAGCTGAGCTCTGTGATATAAAAGGGTTTTGATAAGAAGCGAGCTCTGTATTTATAGGGTTTAGGTTTAAGGGAGAGGATGAGCTCTGTGATATATGGGTTTTTATAGGTAGAGGGAGAGGGTGAGCTCTGTGATATATAGGAAGGGGAGAGAAGCGAGCTCTGTGTATATAGGGTTATATGAAGAGGACCTGACTCGTATATAAGGGTTATGTGATAGGGGAAAAGCTACTCTGTGATATATAGGGTTAAGGATAGAGGAGAGAAGCTGAGCTCTGTGATTATAGGGTTATTGTGGGGGGAGAAGCTGGCTCTGTGAATATAGGGTTTATGATAGGAGGAGCTGACTCTTGATATAAGGGTTAATGATGAGGAGAGGAGCGAGCTCTGTGATATATAGGGATAGGATAGAGGGAGAAAAGCTAGCTCTGTGAATTATAGGGTTATAGGATAGAGGGAGAGAAGTGAGCTCTGTGATATAAAAGGTTATATGATAAGGGGAAGAGGAGCTGAGCTCTGTGAAATAAGGGTTATATGATAGAGGAAAAGCGAGCCTTGATATATAGGGTTTTTGATAGAGGAAGGATGAGCTCTGTGATATATAGGATTATATGATAGAGGAGAAAGGCTGAGCTCTATAGGGTTATATGAATCACTGAGCTATTCTCCTCTCCCTCTATCATATAGACTGCAATATAGAGAAAGAACACACCCTCCTGTGATACTGTAAATAATTGAAACAAAATGTGACTAGATAGCTGCTCATCTGGTTACTTGTGCTTTGAGAAAGCAGGCACAACTCTCCTGCAAATTGCCGGTCTATAGCCGGTATGAAGTGTCTGTCACTGCTGGTTCCTGTCGCCGATCCTCCCGAGAAATACGATAGCGAAAGGGTTTTCCCAACTCCCCGGCAAGTACGATATAACGCGCGGGAGCCGCAAAAATTAAAAACGGTTCATTTTGAGGTTGCGCGTTTCGTGTGAATACACTTCCCTTCATCAGATTTCATATTGTTAACACAAACAGTTTAAATAGAGAAAAAAATGCAAAAAACATCATTTGCATCAGGCACAATAGAGATGAGAGCGAGAAGAGGAAAGTATATTCCCACAGACTAAATACAAGCAAAATAAAGAGGCTGGTAGGACATGTGTCCCTATCGCCGATGCAAATTACTAACAGAGCAATAAGAATCTTATTTAGCATTACATGTATAGGATTCTGGCAGTAGCTGCAATATTGAATAAAAAAAAATTCCAACCTGCGATACGGTTTTAAAATAGGTCGTAAGGCCCTGATCGCATTGTACACCCAGGGAGACAACACGTAATCCATAGTTCTCTATGAGCACTATGAATTACCGTAATTGCGGCGCCTTTCGCCGCGTATAAAGCGGAAATGCGCCGTGTGAACATACCTCTATTCTGTAAGATGCAGGATTTTTAGAGTATTTAATGCCAAGAATCAACGCCACTGGTTGGCCTGGGCACCTTAGTCCTACACTGGCTGTAATGGTTGGCCTGATGGGGGGTTATACAATCCCATTACATAATAACCACCAGTTAAAGAAGTATCATAGAAATATAGGGCCTTATGTATGAAAACCGTCCAGCAGTAAGATTGTCTTTGTTGCCCATAACAACCAATCAGAGCCCGTAGCGACCAATCAGAGCCCGTAGCAGCCAATCAGAGCTCAAAGCAGCCAATCAGAGCCCATAGCAACCAATCAGAATCCATAGCAGCCAATCAGAGCTCAAAGCAGCCAATCAAGAGTCCATAGCAACCAATCAGCTCATAGCAACTAATCAGAGCTGAGCTTTCATTTCATATAATGCACTGGAAAAATGAAAGCTAAGCTCTGATTGGTTGCTATGGACGCTGCTTGGTTGATATGGGCTCTGATTGGTTGCTATGAGTTCCGATTGGCTGCTATAAGCTCTGATTGGTTGTTATGGGCTCTGATTGGTTGCTATGGGCTCTGGTTGTTATGGGTAACAAATACAGTCTTCCTGCTAGACAGCTTTCATACATATGGCCCATAGTGCTCCTCTCCTGGCAGGTCCTGGTCTTCTCGGTTGTCTGCAGGGAGGGGACAGTAATTATTGTATATGAGCAGGTAATGACTATAATTGTGAAGGGAGTAGGATCGGCCATATTGGTCAGCTGTGTCCTGTTCACTGGAATGAATTTTGCCAATAAAGTTGGGTGTCGTCCCCAGATGTTTGTGTGCTGTGTTTTTGTGCCGTGGTTGCACGTTTCCCCCCGGCTGCAGTACAATGGGTGCAGGGTGACCCCCTCTGCTGCAGGGTTTGGTGCTGAGGACAATACTTCACTCGTCAACTATTCGCCCATTGACCTGTGGAGCTGCTGACGGCTGGAAGAGTGTGGAACAGGGGACGGGGTTTGCAGTCAGCCGCAGCCCCGGCCGCACATGATCTGTGTGATGAATGGGACATGGATCGAGAAAGAGCTGAGCGCTGGATGGCTGCGCTGGGCCAGGCCGTGGTAAGTGCATTGTGCCCCGAGGCCTTGGAGGCTACACTGAGATGGTAGGTACAGAACGGGCGGGGGGCCGCACTGTGCCGGGGGCTCCTGGTCACTGACACCTGCTCAAGGGGTTTATGGAATAATAATCTTATATAGCGCCAACATATTCCGCAGCGTTTTACAATGTAGAGGGGTAAGCACGGACAAAAACGAACGTTATTGATTAACAAAGCTATTATCACATCAAGTGAGGGCCCCAAGAGCTTACAATCTAGGTGGGAATAGGGGTGAGACACAAGGTGAGAAGGGCTTGGTTTACATAATAATCCGGACACCCTGCATAAAGATAAGGTAGTATATATAAAAGTGGATGAACCTGCCTCCCAGACAGTGTATCTATATATTTATAGCTAAGTACATCTATATCCAAACAGTGCATCTATATACACACAAAACATGTATATACAGACAGTATATCTATATACACAGTACATCTATATCCAAACAGTACATCTATATCCAAACAGTACATCTATATACAGATAATTGCGTCTATATACAGACAGTGCATCCATATACAGATAGTACATTATATACAGATAAGTACATCTATATACAGACAGTGCATCCATATACAGATAGTACATTATATACTGATAAGTGCATCTATATACAGATAAGTACTTCTATATACAGACAGTAAATCTATACAGATAATTGTGTCTATAAACACAGTGCATCTATGGATAGTATATGTATATACAGATAAGTACATCAATATACAGTACATCTATATACATATATGTGTCTATACAGATAAGTACATTTATATACAGATAAATGCATCTATATACAGACAGTGCAAATATATAAACAGAAAATACATCTATATAAAAATTGTGTCTATATACAGATAAGTACATCTATTTACAGACAGTACATCTATATACAGATAAATATATATATACAGATAATTACATCTATATACAGATCAGTATATATACAGACAGTACATCTATATACAGATAAGTACATCTTTATACAGATAATTGTGTCTATATACAGATAAGTACATCTATTTACAGACAGTATATCTATATACAGATAAGTACATATATATACACAAAGTACATCTATATACAGATAATTGTGTCTATAAACAGACAGTGCATTCATGGATAGTACATGTATATACAGATAAGTACATCTATATACAGTACATCTATATACAGATAATTGTGTCTATATACAGATAAGTACATCTATATACAGACAGTACATCTATATACAGATAAGTATATATACAGACAGTACATCTATATACAGACAGTACATCCATATACAGACTACATCTATATACAGATAAGTCTATTTATATACAGATAAGTACATCTATATACAGAGAAGTAACTATATATACAGACAGTACATCCATATACAGATAAGTAAATCTATATACAGACAGTGCATCCATATACAGATAAGTAAATATATATACAGACAGTACATCTATATACAGATAAGTAAATATATATACAGACAGTACATCTTTATACAGATAAGTACATCTATATACAGACAGTACATCTATATACAGATAAGTAAATATATATACAGATAGTACATCTATATACAGATAAGTGCATCTATATATAGACAGTACATCTTTATACAGCTAAGTAAATAGATATACAGACAGTACATCTATATACAGATAAGTACATCTATATACAGACAGTATATCTATACAGATAAGTACATCTATATACATACAGTACATCTATATACAGATAAGTATATATACAGACAGTACATCTATATACAGATAAGTACATCTATATACAGACAGTACATCTATATACAGATAAGTATATATACAGACAGTACATCTATATATAGATAAGTAAATATATATACAGACACTACAACTATATACAGATAAATGCGTCTATACAAAATAAAGTTTAATAAACCTCGCCACCATTAGAATTTCTGTGTGCGGTCATATTTGGAGTCCAGTCTGCACTCACCAGTCCAACGAGATATAGACAAAAATTGTATTTCCCATGCAGTGAAAGCTGAGTATCCAAGCTTGTATACTACTATTGTGTAATGATTACATTTTCAGGGAGGCGGATATGATCTAGACATTTTTACGGAAAATCCAGATGATGATCTCCTGTGCTCCATCTGCCATGGGGTGCTGAGGTGCCCCGTCATGATCTCCTGTGGGCACATCTTCTGCCGAAAATGCATTTTACAGTGGCTAAAGAGGTGAGATATTTGGGGGAAACGCTCGTATAACAGTTACAGGGTAGATCAGCAATGAATGAGGGAGACCTGTCCATCAGCTGAGCACAACCCCTTTAGCTTTGTGTTGGCGACGCAGTTCTATAAATGAATATACACGGTAAAGTCACATTATTGTGACCAGCGGCTAATATCCAGAGTTACCGGTGCGTGCAGCACAGACAGCAGCTAGACAGGTGGGGAGTGACTAAATAAGGTCCTGGTAGGTTGTCACAGGTATCTGGAGCCGACTGCATCCCACAGCTGCTGGAGGGTCCATAGAGCCAACACCACCATCCAGAGGCTCCACAGCTGCTGGAGGGTCCATAGAGCCAACACCACCATCCAGGGGCTCCCACAGCTGCTGGAGGGTCCATAGAGCCAACACCACCATCCAGGAGCTCCCACAGCTGCTGGAGGGTCCATAGAGCCAACACCCCCATCCAGGGGCTCCACAGCTGCTGGAGGGTCCATAGAGCCAACACCACCATCCAGGGCTCCCACAGCTGCTGGAGGGTCCATAGAGCCACCACCCCCATCCGGGGGCTCCCACAGCTGCTGGAGGGTCCATAGCGCCAACACCACCATCCAGGGGCTCCCACAGCTGCTATAGGGTCCATAGAGCCAACACCACCATCCAGGGGCCCCACAGCAGCTGGAGGGTCCATAGACCCCAACACACCATTCAGGGGCTCCCACAGCTGCTGGAGGGTCCATAGAGCCAACACCATCATGCATGGGGCTCCCACAGCTGCTGGAGGGTCCATAGAGCCAACACCACCAGTCAGGGGGCTCCCACAGCTGCTGGAGGGTCCATAGAGCCAAAACCACCATCCAGGGGCCCCACAGCTGCGGAGGGTCCATAGTGCCAACCCCACCATCCAGGGGCCCCACAGCTGCTGGAGGGGTCATAGAGCCAACACCAGCATCCAGGGGCTCCCACACAGGCTCAGCTGGGGTCTGGGGAAGTAGGGGTCAGGGAGTATTGAAGTTTGGTCCCCTCTCCAACTAATGTCGGATATTTCTAGCCGTGTGACATGTTGCATTGTCTTGTTGGAGGATCCCATCTGCCCCAGGGGAGCCAATGAATTAGAGTACGTGAACTGCAAGGATAGATTCATACCAAAATTGGGTGACAGCACCTTCCACATGGATGAGTGGCCCAGAGAATGCCACGAAAATATTCACTAGCTTATGTTCTTCCAGCAATGGTTGCAGGGTGTTTGTTCTGTGATGTTTCTCGCCTGACACACAGATGTACATTATGGATTAAGCAGAAATTATAGGGTTAGTAAGGTACATTGACATCTGTCTGCTCCTGGGCCCCATACACAATAGGGTTAGCAGAGGTGCAGTGACATCTGTGTGCCCGGGGGCCCATACACAGTAGGGTTAGCAGAGGTGCAGTGCCATCCGTCTGGGCTGGGGCCCCATACACCGTAGGGATAGCCGTGGTGCAGTGACATCCGTATAGTGCGGGCCCCATCCACAGGGTTAGCAGAGGTGCAGTGGCATCCGTCTTGCTCCGGGCCCATAACTAGGGTTTGCAGAGGTGCAAATGACATCCGTCTGCTCCGGGGCCCCATACACAGTAGGGTTAGCAGAGGTGCAGTGACATCCCTCTGCTCTGGGCCCCATACACAGTAGGGTTAGCAGAGGTGCAGTGACATCCGTTGCTCCGGGGGCCCCAACACGTAGGGTTAGCAGAGGTGCAGTGACATTCGTTTGCTACGGGCCCCATAAACAGTAGGGTTAGCAGAGGTGCAGTGACATCCGTCTGCTCGGGGCCCCATAACAGTAGGGTGAGCAGAGGTGCAGTGACCTGTCTGCTTCGGGGCCCCCTACACAGTAGGGTTAGCAGAGGTGCAGTGACATCCGTCTGCTCCGGGCCCCATACACAGTAGGGTTAGCAGAGGTGCAGTGACAGTCTGCTCCGGGCCCATACACAGTAGGGTTAGCAGAAATGCAGTGACATCCGTTTTGCTCCGGGGCCCCATACACAGTAGGGTTAGCAGAGGTGCAGTGACATCCGTCTGCTCCGGGCCCCATAACCCGGAGGGGTAGCAGGGGTGCAGTGACATCCGTCTGCTTCGGGGCCCATAACAGTAGGCTAGCAGAGGTGCGTGACATCCGTCTGCCCCCGGTGCCCCATATGCAGAAGGGTTAGCAGAGGTGCAGTGACATCTTTCTGCTCAGGGCCCCATACACAGTATGGTTAGCAGAGGTGCAGTGACATCCGTTGCTCCGGGGCCCCATACTCAGTATGGTTTGCAGAGGTGCAGTGACATCCGTCTGCTCCGGGGCCCCATACACAGTAGGTTAGCAGAGGTGCAGTGACATCCGTTCTGCTCCCGGGGCCCCATACACAGCAGGGTTAGCAGAGGTGCAGTGACATCCGTCTGCTCCGGGGCCCCATACACAGTAGGGTTAGCAGAGGTGCAGTGACATCCGTCTGCTCCGGGGCCAATATACAGTCACTGCCAATACCTGCTTTGAGTTTCTGAGTGTTAAAGATGTTGTTTATCAATTTAAAAAAAATAATAATTTGCCAGTTGGAGGTTTCATAAAAAGTATAAAAGGGTGTTCCCACCATCACTAGGTTATGCCATCAAAGTCCTAGAGGTGCAGCTCCCACCTCTGAGACCTGCACTTATTTCTGGAATAGGCCCCTAAAAGTTTCAGCTCAGAATGGAGAACTGGTCACACTCGCACGTGACTCCAATTTGTGCTATAGAAGGTCCCAGTACAAGGGAGCGCTGTGTTCTCTCCATTCTGTTCTATGGGAGTTCCCAGTACAAGGGGATCGCTGTGTTTCTCCCTTCTGTTCTATGGGAGTTCCCAGTACAGGGAGCACTGTGTTTTGTTTTTAAAGGGAGTTCCCAGTACAGGTGAGCGCTGTGTTCTGTTCTAAGGGAGTTCCCAGTACAGGGAGCGCTGTGTCTCTCCATTCTGTTCATGGGATTTCCCAGTACAGGGGAGCGCTGTGTTCTACTTTCTGTTCATGGAGTTCCCAGTAAAAGGGAGCGCGTGTTCTACATTCTGTTCTAGGGGATTTTTCCAGTATAGGGGAGCGCTGTGTTCTCCATTCTGTCCTAGGGGCGTTCCCAGTACAGGGGAGCTCTGTGGTCTCTATTCTGTCCTATGGGAGTTCCCAGGACAGGGGAGAGCTGTGGACTCCATTCTGTTCTATGGGAGTTCCCAGTACAAGGGAGCGCTGTGTTCTCCATTCTGCTCTACGGGAGTTCCCAGTCCGGGGGGAGCTGTGTTCTCCATTCTGTTCATATGGGAGTTTCCAGTACAAGGGAGAGCTGTGTTCTCTCCATTCTGTTCTATGGGATTTTCCCAGTACACGGGAGCACTGTGTTTCCATTCTGTTCTATGGGAGTTTCCCAGTACAGGGGAGCACTGTGTTCTCTATTCTGTTCTATGGGAGTTCCCAGTACAGGGGAGCGCTGTGCTCTCCATTCTGTTCTATGGGAGTTCCCAGTACAGGAGAGCGCTGTGTTCTCCATTCTGTTCTATGGGGGGTTCCCAGTAAGGAGAGCGCTGTGTTCTCCATTCTGTTCTGTGGGATTTTCCCAGTACAGGGGAGCGCTGTGTTCTCCATTCTGTTCTATGGGAGTTCCCAGTACAGGGAGCCTGTGTTCTCCATTCTGTTCTATGGGAGTTCCCAGTAACAGGGGAGCGCTGTGTTCTCATTCGGGTTCTATGGGAGTTCCCAGTACATGTTGCATATTCCAATGGATTTTTAACGTGGCGGTTAAAAACCCGTGTTGTATAAACTATATCACGGGTTTTTCATTTCTGTTTATGCAGCACAGTGCACCATCGAACTCTCAGCGGTTTCAAAATACTGAAACCACCGAAAATACTACGGTATTTTTGTGCTGTGTGGACATAGCCTTAGGGTGCTTTCACATGCACCTGCCTTTTTGATGCTTTTTTCGGATGCATTTTTGGCAAAAGGCAGGGGAAAATAGTGTTTGTAATTTTCTGCAAAAAAAAAAAAAGCATTAAAAAAAAAAAAGCATTGTGTGAAATGCACCCACCTAATCCCCCCCTGCACATTCATGTTTTAGTTTGACCCTGTAAGCAGGGGGGAGGCAGTTCTTCTTCAGCACTGGCTGTCTGCGGGTTTTTAAAAATTTGAAGGGCCACAATTGCCCGAAAGGAAAGCGTTTTTCTTTTAACCTAAAACATTACCCTTGTTTTATTATGGGATATAAATAAATGAGGCCCGGTACTTTTGGGCCCACTGGTTTCTACACTTTTATTCAAGCACCGTGGGAGGTGGCAAAACCCCTTTTAGGTTTATTTTCCTCTGCTAGACAACCTCTTAGATGTTTGTGAATACATCAGTCTTCTAACAATCATTTGGGTTGCTTTTTCCCCTTCTCAGGAAAAGCAGCCTGTCGTGCTGTAAAAACCGGGTGGGGGAAAAACTTTTAGTACGGGGGCAAAAAAGGGAAGGGAAAAATCAACCCCCCTGCAATTTCAAGGAAAAGAAGATTTTGAGGTTAAGGTCCCCATACCTTTAAGGGGCCCCCATTCATTTTAAAAAAAGAACTCCCTTAGCTTAAAAGGGAAGCAAAATCAGAACGCAATGTATTTGGTAATAGTCTTTATTTACCTTCACACTTATTAATGTGGGGAGAATACTCTTTTAATCATCATATAACAAAAAGTGGAAAAGGGGAAATTTGGGTTTTGCAGGTATGCTTGGCAACTCTTCATTTAAATTTAGGGGGAGGGGAAAGGCCGAATACACTCAACCCGTACGGGGAAATTCCCCTAAAATTAGAATGGAGAAAACGGCGTCATGTACGGGAAAAAATCCCTTTAGAAATAGAATGGGGGAACCGGCGCCCCCCTTGTCCCAGGAACTCCCTTAGGGAGAATGGGGGAAACAGCGCCCCCTGTACGGGGAACCCCCTAAAAACAGAAAATGGAGAACACAGCGCCCCCCTTTTTACTGAGAAACCCCCATAAAACAAAAGGGGAGAACACAGGGGCCCCCCGTACTGGGAACCCCCATAAAAAACAGAATGGGGGAGAACACAGCGCCCCCTTTTGTAGGGGGGAACTCCCATAGAATAAAATTGGAGAAACCCCTTTCCCCCTGTCCCGGGGAAAAAACTCCCTTAAAAAACAGAATGGAGAACCAGCGCTCCCCTTTACTGGGAACCCCCTTTTAAAATAAAATTTGGAGAACACAGCTTTTCCCCTTTTTACTGGGAACCCCCAATTTTGAACAGAATAGAGAGAACACAGGGGTCCCCGTATGGGAGCCCCTTAGACCAGAAGGGAGAAACAGTGCCCCCCTTGTAGGGGGAACTCTCTTAGAAAAAATGGAGAAACAGTGCCCCCCTGTACTGGGAACCCCATAAAAACAAAAGGGGAGGGGAACCAGCGCCCCCTTTGGGTACGGGAAAAACTCCCTTTAGAAACAGAAGGGAAGGGGAACACAGTGTTTCCTCGTACGGAAACCCCCATAAAACAGAATGGAGAGAACCCCAGCGCCCCCCACGGTACGGGGAACCCCCATGGGAAAGTTTGGAGTGAACACAGCGTCCCCTTTTATGGGAAAACTCCATAAAAACAGAAGGGGAAAACACAGGTCCCCTGTACGGGGAAAACTGCCAAAAGAACGAATGGAGAGAACCAGCGCCCCCCTGTATGGGAAACCCCAATAAAAACCCTAAAATGGGAACACGCGGTCCCCTGTACGGGGGGAAACCTTTAAAAACAGAATG
>JAODAL010032096.1:0-47464 GCA_025379985.1 Phyllomedusa bahiana | reverse complement strand
GAGGAAGCGGAGGAGGAGGGGGGTATTCCTGGACCCCGATGTTACCAACGTCCCTGCCTTGGAAAGAGGTTGGCGCAAATTTGAGGTGGAGGAGGAAGATGAGGAAGATCAGTTTGCTAGTGTCCCTCGACCCGAGGCTTGGGAAATCAAGGCTCCATCTCTCACATGAGTGCTTGGATGCTCTGTTTCCTCCAACATGATCCTCGCATTAAGGCCATCAAACTGAACAACAGTTACTGGGTGGCCACTCTCCTTGATCCCCGGTACAAAGCAAAACAGCACTTTCTATCCACCCACCCAAATAGAGAGTAAAATGCAGGAATTGGAGACCGTGCTGATTGATCAACTGGAGACATCTGTTGCGTCTGCTTCACTTTCTGTCACGGTGGAACAACGTCAGCAACGTGACAGCAGTAGAGTGCCAAGTAGCCTTAGTAGCAGCAGCAGCAGCAGGCATTGTGGCAGAAGCCTAATGGGTGACCTCTGGCAATCTTTATTTACCACCTCACCAACGCATGTCATGCAGGGCACACATAAAACACAAGGACCGGCTTAAGAACAGGGTTTGCACGACTATCTGCGTCTCAACACCGATGTTTTTGGATATTTTCCCAGACCCAATCGACTTTGGGTATCCAAAAGGACATGGCCCGAGCTCACTCGCCACGCCATAGAGGTGTTGTCCTGCCCAGCAGCCAGCGTCATATCTCAGCGTACCTTCAGCACACCTGAAGGAGTCATTACAGACAAACGCATCCGGCTTTCCACAGATAATGTTCATCGTTTGACTTTCATCAAGATGAATCAGGCATGGATCTCTGAGGATGCTGTGGCCCCACTTGCATAGGTTACCGATTAATTGCCGGTATACTTCAAATTCCAATTCAAAAAGAAATGGTCCTCTTGAAAACTTTTTTTTAAAATGATAATTTCTTACTACAATTTTTATTCTCAGTTCCCAAAAGTTCATCTTGCTGGTTTTGCGGTGAGGAGACTGTAAAAGACACCAAGGTTTCAGACAAAAACCGAAATTCCTTTTTAAAAATTTTATCTTTAGAATTTTTCGCATTGTAAGTGGCTTTCGGGTCATGTTGCTGTGAGATACAGCGATAATCATGGTTCTTTGGAACAGAAATGTGGCTTCTAAGTGGCATTTCTCCCTTACAATTTTTAACAGTGGCTAAGAAGTCATTTTTATAATTTTTTGGTGGCATGTTGTTTGGGGGATACAGTTAAAATAAATGGTCCTTTGGACAGAAATGTAGCTTCTAAGTGGCATTTCCCATCACAATTTTAACAGTGGCTGAGAAGTCATTTTTATAAATTTTTGGGTCATGCTGTTTTGAAATGCAGCAATACTACAGGTCATATTATAAAAAAATGTGGTTTCTAACAGACATTTGTTCTTCACAATTGTCAAGAGTGTCTCAAGGGTCATGTTTTGAATTTTTGGGGGCATGTTGCTGTGAAATGCAGCTATACTACAGGTCCTATTGTAAAAAATGTGGTTGCTAACAAACATTTGTTCTTCACAATTGTCAAGAGTGGCTCAAGGGTGATGGTGCTGTCAAAATCAGGAATATATAGGACATTGTTAATGGACATATATTGCAAAATGACTTGTTTTTGCAAGATCTTTAACATAGCTAGCAATCCCTGTAGTGAGACAACCATTTAATACAATTAAAAAAAGAGAAACAAAGGGGGTGGGATTCCATCCTATTTTAAAAATGTGTTTTCTCAAATTTAAAAACTACTAAAAAAAATTGCATGTACAAAATAGTGATACAATATTCCTCTGAATTGTACAAGGGAGGTACGGGAGACTTGGAAAGATGTAGGTTATTCAGAGGACATGGTGTATGGAGCACAGTCGCCACCCCAAGAACAGAGACAATTTCCTCCAAAAACGTTGAGTAAAACGAGAAAAAGAATGCCAAGAAAAAAGGCACCTGGGTGAACAGAAGCGTCAACCACCAGCATTTCAAGTGGAGCTCAATTGGTCCGCACTCATACAGAGGGACAGCGCTCTCGTAGAGGCAGAAATTTCTCTAGGTCTTACCAGTTTGACTGTGTACTGAGGAAGGCTGGAGGTCTGAGCTCACACTTCTGCTTCCGCACTCTGCTTCAGCACAACTGTTTTCATTGCGGCATCATAAGGGCATTTTTTGCCGTGTAAATGGATGACGGACGCCTGCCTGGGCTCTCACCACACCCACAGTAACTCGGACACTGCTATCTGAACTTGCGTGTTTAATAGATGACGGACGCCAGCCCTTGCTCTCACCACACCCACTGTAAGTCCGGACCTGCCAGTTGAACCTGCGTGATCCATGTTTACAGCCTCACCCGCCTTGATCAGTAATTTCCTCCAACCCACTTGACAGTAGCATGAAGGATTTTCAGACAGGCCTCGTTGACCTACTGGGGGACATCTTTTTCGTTTGCTTCACATTCTTATGTCACGGTGGAACAATGTCACCAGTAGAATGGCAAGTAGCTCTAGCACCAGCAGCAATGGAAAACGAGTTGTTCTTTAATATAGTTTATTTGTTATTGAGAAATTTTCTGCTGATGGTCCATAAGGGCACCTGTGCGGGTTTTTGGGTCATGCTGCAGACCAGGACATGAATAGTCAATGTGCAGTTTAACTGAAATGGTGGTTGAAAGACTCCTTTTTCCGGCTCTTTTTAATCTGTGGGTCAGACAGGTTTTGGGGTCATGCTGCAGTCCAGGACAGGAATAGTCAATGTCCAGTTCAACTAAAATGGTGGTTCAAAAGACTCCTTTTTCTGGCACTTTTTAATCTGTGGGTCATGTAGATTTAAGGGTCATGCTGCCATCCAGGGGCAGGCATAGTCAATGTCCTGTTCAACTAAAATGGTGGTTCAAAGACTCCTTTTTCAGGCACTTTTTAAATCTGGGGGTCATGCAAGTTTGGGGCTCATGCTGTGGTTTCCCGGACAGGATAGTCTACGTCCAGTTCAACTTTAAAAAGGTGGTTGAAAGATTCCTTTTTCCGGCACTTTTTTAATCTGGGGGTCAGAAGGTTTTATTGGTCCCTACTGTGGTCCAGGACAGGCATAGTCAAAGTCAAGTTCAATTAAAATGGTGGTTCAAAGACTCCTTTTTCAGGCACTTTTTAAATCTGTGGGTCTGCAGGTTTGGGCTCATGCTGTGGTACAGGACAGGGATAGTCAATGTCCAGTTCAACTTTAAAAAGGTGGTTCAAAGACTCCTTTTTCAGGCACTTTTTAAATCTGGGGGTCATGCAGGTTTAGTGGTCATGCTGTGGTACAGGACAAGTATAGTCAATGTCCAGTTCAACTAAAATGGGGGTTGAAAGACTCCTTTTTCCGGCACTTTTTAATCTGTGGGTCATGTAGGTTTAGGGGTCATGCTGTGGTACAGGACAGGTATAGTCAATGCCCAGTTCAACTAAAATGGTGGTTGAAAGACTCCTTTTTCCGGGGACTTTTTAAAACTGGGGGCTGCAGGTTTAGGGGTCAGGCTGTGGTACAGGACAGGTATAGTCAATGTCCAGTTCAACTAGAATGGTGGTTTGAAAGGGCTCCTTTTCCGGGGACTTTTTAAAAAACTGGTGGTCATGCAGGTTTGGGGATCATGCTGTAGCCCAGAACAGGTATAGTCAATATCCAGTTCAACTAAAATGGTGGTTAAAAGACTGCTTTTTCTGGCACTTTTTTAATCTGGGGGGCCTGCAGGTTTAGGGGTCATGCTGTGGTACAGGACAGGTATAGTCAATGTCCAGTTCAACTAAAATGGTGGTTGAAAGACTCCTTTCTCCGGCACTTTTTAAATCTGGTGGTCATGCAGGTTTGGGGATCATGCTGTAGCCCAGAACAGGTATAGTCAATATCCAGTTCAACTAAAATGGTGGTTAAAAGACTGCTTTTTCTGGCACTTTTTTAATCTGGGGGTCATGCAAGGTCGGGGCTCATGCTGTGGCCCAGGATATGGATAATCAATGTCCAGTTCAAGTTTTAAAATGGTGGTTCAAATCATACTGCCTTCTGGCACTTTTTAATTTGTGGGTCATGCAGGTTTAAGGGTTATGCTGTGGTATAAGACAGGGATAGTGAATGGTCTGTGACTTTTTTTCTGTGACTTTCATAACCTAACTGTGTTGCCTAAGATGTAGCACGTATCCAGTTTACTGTTGTGGATGTTAATTCCAGCTTCTCCAGCCCTGTTTGGGTGTAAGAATGAAGGTGTTGTTCCTCCCATAGACTTTAATGGTCATTGGCGATAATCTGTTATCGAATATCGGAAATCGTCTTGATAATTGACAATATCGACTATCGAATCGATAACGAAAGTTGACACAATCGCTCATCACTCGTTCTTATGTATCAGCATTATTTATCTGTTCATTATCTGTTTTCTTTAATATTTATTTTTCCTTCTTTTGAATTTACATTTTTGGGACCTTAGAGGCAATTAACATTTTCCATAGAGTTGCGGTCTAAAGATTCAGTTTTCTGTCTTTGACAATGGTCATCCTGGAACAAATTAATATTATACTGATATTGTACTTTGAGATACCAGTAAAATCTAGAGACTGTATCAAGATTTTTTTTTACTTTAAATTGTGGTTTTAATGATATTGTACTTAGTATTTTTTAAGAGAAAAATATATCTGTCATTTTTAGGCTACTTTATACTGTGCTGGCTTTATAAGTTAATGATTTTAAACAATTTAGACTATACATCTAAGACTTTGAAACTTCCTCAGCTGATCAAAGGGAATTTCATGATCAAAGGTGGTGTATGATTTAGACACGTCAAAGAACAGAGAGAAAGTCACTTTTTTAACTGTACTAATTTTGTATTCAATTCATGATTGTTGATAGTATAATATTTCTGATTCTTAAAGTGTCCTCAAATAAAAGAATGTTTAAAATGATGGCATATGGCCAAGAAGTAGTCCAAGATATGTAGTGATTTTTAAGTAAGCTGTCATTTTAGCACAGTACTTTTTCTTGTGGATGTTGTTAATATCTATATTTCCTCAATTTCATTTTTAAAATAACTTTAAAAATTAAATATATTTTCTAAAAGAGTTTTCTTATCTGGCTTTCACAAAGCTTGCCTCATGTGGTTCTAAAACAGTGATTGATATGTCATCTCTGCTTTGCCTAGCTGAGCCTGTTAGAGGGTCATTAGTGTGTTTTAACAGCAGTGCACGAGGCTACAGACCTCAAAAGGGTTAGGCTATGTCTACACAGCTTCTTTTACAATACCATTGAAAATCCGACAGTATTTTAACATCACAGTACTGATGTTTTTGATGTGGGTTTGCGCTAAAAACCATGGTCGGTTTTCAGATTTAGTGCAGTCCTAATACATTGACTGTATGAGAATACAACGGGAATCCGCCAGCAGATAGAACAAGTCGCCGTCGCTTTACAAATCCGACAGTAGAAAATCCATGCTGTGTAGACTACAGCACAGATTTTCTATTGCGGTTTATAGGGCACTGGATGCAGTCAGATTTTTGGTGGATTCTATATACTGAATTCTCCAATAATCTGACTAGAAGCTAGTGCTGTGTAGGCATAGCTCTATAGTATGTCAGTAGAAAATATAAGCAAGTCCCTGTGCTGCTGATAAGAAACAGCAGGGGGTGATGTCACCATCCAGGCCATGACGTGCAACCTAGGGAAGCTCGAGTATAAAAAGCAGGAGATAAGAGTTGCAAAATCAGAACGGCAATTTAATTGGTAATTTGTTTTTTTTTTTGTTTTTTTTACCTCGGCTTACATGTTTAAAGCTAATCATTGTGGAGAAAATCCCCTTTTAAGAATGATTTCTGCCAAAATATAATCTTACCACATCTCTTTTAACTTTTCTCACTTAATCTCATTTCTTCGTTTAAATTATGTTTTGTTATCTCTTATCACCTGAAGTTATACAGTTTTATTGTATTATATATGGATATTACATATTATGGGTCACATGTATGAAAACTGTATAGGTCTAAAATTCACTTTGTTGCTCATAGCCACCAATCAGAGCGCCCCTCTCACTTTTCCAGAGCACTATATGAAATGAGAGGGCCACTCTGATTGGTTGCTATGGGTACAGAAGGGAATTTTAGACCTAGACAATTTTCATACATGTGGCCCTATGTATACTATTGTTTAAAGGAGTTGTCTCATTACAAGCTTTCAGCCTACTTCAATGCTTCTGGCAGCAAAGGATTTTTGAATTCAGGGGCGTGCTTCTTGCTGCCTCTTCTTCTCCCTATTCCCCCCTCCCCTCAGCACACAGAAAGCTCTCCTCCATAACTTCTATACAGCAGGGGGAGGGCGAGGGGGTTTGCTGCCAGAGTTAACCCTGTGTGTGCCTGCCTAGGTCTGCTGCAAGCTGCTGGATCAGCTGCACTGTCAGCACCACAGAGACCGGAGAGGGCGGATCTATGAGTGTGGAGAGGTCTGTGAAGCTAATAGCAGAGCAGGGGGGATGTAAGTGTTCCTATACCCCCTGCTTAGTATACAAATCTCCACATCTCTAGCAACAACCAACAAACCCTGTCAGAACAGACACAGGGCAGCTGTGAAGTGTGTTACTATACTCAGGATGTGTCACTAATACAGCAGAGCATGAAGCGTTCACATGCCCCCTGATCTGTTCTATTAGTATAGTCAGAGCTCCACAGACACATCATGATTATAGTAACACACTTCATTGCTGTCACATCTACTGCCTACAGATCAGCCTCATCTCTGCTCTCCTCAATCTGTGTAGAGAGCAGGAGGGAGCAGGCACACACAGGGTTAATCCAGCTACACAGACACAGAAGCCAGAGACTTCCCCCTCCCTTCATTACAGAAGCATACTGTGTGGGAGGGGCTCTGTTCTCTGACCTGTATTCAGAAACAGATGAGTCATCAGCACTGACAGCCAGTGAGATAAAGATCAACAGGTCAGCTGCTATAGGGATTTTCAGGAGCTGATGCATTACTACTAACAGGGATAACTAAAAATCAGTAGGACATTTGTAATGAACATATATTGCAAAGCTGCTTGTTTTTTAAAGATCTTTTAATTAAAACCCAATCATTGTAGCGAGACAACCCCTTTAAGTGTCATATAAAATTCAAAGGTGAGACTTTTTACAGTTGCTTATAGAGCTGTCACTTGTGTATGTGCAAGTAGTGTTCAAGTGTATTGTTTACAATTTAACCCATTATTCCCTGTACATCTTGTCCTATTCCTATCTCTTTTAAAGATAATTACCAGTCTTGTCACGTGGTCACCCCTAAGATAAAATAAATACTCAGCTTAATAAGAAGAACTTTTGGTTTGTTGCTGCACTGATAACTTGGATGTTTAGGGATCAACATGTTGATATACAGTGTGTTTTGGGCATCTGCAAGGTCAATATCTAAAATGGAGGATACCAAGGCTACACAAAGCATTGTGTAGATAACAAACTACAAACAGGGATTGGTTATATAGATACAGTTGAAACCGTAGGTTTACATACACTATATAAAATACACATATGCATGTTTTTCTCACTATCTGACATGAAATCAGAATAAACCTTACCCATTTTAGTTCAATTAGGATTACTAAAATTATTTATATTTGCCAAACGCCAGAATATTGAGAGAGAGATACTTTTTAAGGCATTTTTATTACTTTCTACAAAGTCAAAAAATTTGGATATCCTTCCAAAAGCTTCTCACAATAGTTGGTTGGAATTTTGGCCCATTGCTCCTGGTAGAACTGCTGTAACTGAGCCATGTTTGTAGGTCATCTTGCTCGCACTTGCCTTTTTAACTTTGCCCATAAATTTTCATTAGGATTGAGATCAGAGCTTTGTGATGGCCACTCCAAAACATTGACTTAGTTAAGCTACTTTGTAACCAGTTTGGCAGTATGCTTCGGGTCATTGTCCATTTGGATGTCCCATTTCCACCCAAGTTTTAACTTCCTGTCTTGAGATGTTGCTTCAGTATTGCCACACAATCTTCTTTCCTCATGATGTCATCAATCTACTTTTTATGTAAGTGTATACTGCTTTAATCCTTTTTTATGGATGAAAAATACTCATTAAAGTACTTGGGAGAAGAGTAAAATAAAAGTGTGTTTGTATGTTATCTGTATGTCCTCAATAGAGTGTGTACATTTTAGCTTATAATAAGGTGTAAAAAGCAGAATTATATTGAGAATCATTTTGCAAAAAAAAAAAAAATCATGCAGTTTTTGAAGTGTTCCCCCAAACATGCGTCATACAAAATGTAAATGTGAAGTAGGCCTTACTGACCTATAAAGCCACTACTATTCCAGCCTCCTGCAGCTGCAGTGTTTCCCCCTAGTCCCACAGTGATAACTTCAAATACATCATTGAAATAACATTGCAGTCAACCACAGGCTACAGCAGTCTCCAGCTGTACATACACTCAGGCAAGCTGTACAACACTGCAGCCAGTGATAGGCTGCAACATTATGTGAATGGTGTACATGGTGTTTTCACTCAGGGACCAGCAAGAAACCCTGGAGCTTTGCATCATCAGCAGTGATATTCTTCTATTTTATAAAAGTTCCCTGATAGCCCCTTTAGATTGCTAAATGAATGGAAATCTTTTTGATTATTTTTTTTTTCTGTTTTGCTGCAGTAAATCGCTCTTTTGGTGTTTTATGCTACAGGGCATAATCTCTACTATCAAGGCATACATTGTAAAGCTTGTTAAAATAATTAAGTTATACATTGCTACAGTGGGCACTTGATACTACCAATTCCCATGCACTAGCTAATAATTAATCTCTTTATCAAATTTAAAGCAATACAAAAAATTTTTTTTTCAAACTTGCATGTTACATGTTATATCGTCAACTATGAATGTCAGAAAAATGTGAAGCCTTGTTGTAACCTCATGGTTACATTATTTGAAAATGAAAAACTAAAACTGAACATGTGTACCAAAATTAAATGGATTTGAAAACAAAATGATAAAATAGCAATGACACATCTGGCTTAAACTATTTTATGAGCAGGGAGTCAGACATTTCTACTCATCTCAAACAGAGCATGAAGATGCAAATTCTTTATTATTCTCATTTTGCTTGTGCTAAACAAGAGGGATTCCTGCTGCTCATTTGCATTTATCTCTTTGGGATTAGAAACCAGATGGACCCCTTCTAGGCATTCCCATTACCACAAACTTTACAGTACATTTTTATGCAATACTATTTAACAGCAGACATGGCTTTTGCTGTAATAGAACAATGGTGACCAGACATGTTATGGCATTAATATGATATGTTTGATCATGGTCTTTCAATCCAGTTCTGTATAATTTCTGTATCACTGGAAACCACAAAGTGATTACAAAATGCAGTGCAGTTTTACAGTGATTTTTGTACCCGATGTTTGTAAGGCATTATTTTGTAATTTTACAAGTAATACACTTTAATATATAGTAATATGTAGTGGAGTTGAGTTTTTCATTTAACACAATTGATTGTTATATGATATCTGTCATGCAAACAGAATAAGAATTCACAATGTAGTGAAATTAAAATAGGTTATTAAGCATATCTGATGGTTACTTGTACAATTACATTTTTTATGTCTTTTTTGGGGTGCAAGCTTTTTTATTCAGATGTAACTGTGTTTTCCTACAGTTTTTGGTGCATTTTTCAGAAAAGTGTGTAGAGGCACGTGCTTTTTAGGTGTATTTTTGTGTTGCTTTATTCTCATTACAAATTATGTAATTTATCTAATGATTTGTAACGGGAAAAATGCCATAAAAACACTTACAAAAATGCAATGTACATGCACACATGCATACTTTGGTGCAGAAAGAAAAAACAATAGAGGTCTATGAGGAGAGAAAAACATCTCACACTGCCTGAAAAAATGCTACACCTATGTGTGCTATATTTTGATTAAAAAATACACCCAAAATGCAAAAGCAAACCTGTCACAAAGATAAAAGCAATGCATAAAGTGTATTTTTCAATTGCTTATGGACTTTAAGCTACTATCAGGCAGCTGCCGTTAAAAAAAAAAAAAAAAAAAAAAAAAAACATGCAAAGGCCCAAAAATCCCTTACCAACGCACATGTTTATTAAATAAATTAAGCAAGTAAAACCACTGATAAAGGATTCTATGTTTAAAGAAAAAGTTTACTGTGGTTTCCATTAAGTAATTACATATGCTGCATTACTGAGAAAATATAAAAACAGTATGCAGAATATGACACAATCACAATACCATAGGTCTCTAAAACAGACCAGCACATAATTTCAGGAAGTATTGGGGAGTTCCCACCTACTCCACCCCCAGGTCACCTAGGAAAACTAACAAACCAAGCAATATGCCCCATTTTGGGATGACTTACATAGGTCTCACCCCGTTGTGAGCCACCTGAAATGCTTTGGTGGGCCGTATACCCTTATGCTGACAGGCCTCCTCTAAAACATTTGTTTTTAAAATTAATAACCTCAATGAAAAAGTCCATAATAGTATGTGAAAGCAAAATTATTAGAAGACACAAGAGGATATAAATTATAATGTCATCCAACCAATAATGAAGTTGCTTTGAGAAAAAAAGGTAAGAGAAAAGTTAGAGACTAGGAATCAGTCCCTACATACATCCCTCATAGGTGTCCGAATATGCAACAGGAGTCCCTATAAGCAATTCTTTGAAGTACTGTCTCAAAACTTTTACACAAAAGTAGACATAGAGAAAAACATTGAGTGCAGTGTTTAGGATTCTGTCACAATCTAATATACAGGATACATGCTTGACCATCATATAGGATCATTTTGATATCAATAATCGCTAACATATAACCTTGTGTTGTGGTGATAATGAGGCACATTGTCCAGTAATGTATTAAAGCATTATAAAGTGTGAAACACTAATATTAGCCCACCCACATGGGTGGAGATAGGTGATCACCATTAAATCTCATATCAGTTGCATGACATAATTTTTAGTAATTATGACCTGTTCTTTCTATCAATCTGATTATCTCAGTTGTATGCCTGTCCTTGTGATGCACATACAAGGAACCACTGATTCACTGCCCCACTGACTTCTTCTCCATAGTCTGCACAATATAGTGACATTATCAGGCCTCCTGTTCTGCTCCCTGTTCTAGGATTAGAAGATGCCACCCAAGCAGGACAGGAGGGTATTCGGTGGGGAAAAGGGGAGAAGTGAGTTTATGTATGTTTTTTCTTAATGTGGGAGGTATATACCTAGCTACCTACTCAGGGGTCCCATATACTTACCTATGTACAAAGGCGGCCTTATATACCTACCTATATAATGGGAGACCCTACTTACCTACCAAGGTGACCTTAATACCTAGATAATTACCAAGGGAGTATATACCTTTCTACCTAGAGGGGGGCCTATATACCTACCTACCTACTGGGGAGCTTTACATATCTACCTACCTACCAATGGACATATATACCTACCTACTAGGGGTCAATATACTTGCCTTCCTTCTGGGGTCAATATAATTGCCTACCAGCTGGGGGGGCCTATATGCTTACCTGTTAGGGAGCCTATGTACCTTCCTACTGAAGGGGCCTATATACTTACTTACCTCCTGGGGACCTATCTACCTACCTACTTGGGAAGCCTATAAACCAACCTACTGGGGGAGATATATGCCTACCCACCCACTAGGGAAGCCCTACATAACTAACTACCTAATGTGGGCCCTGAATACTGTACATACCTACCTACTGATACATAAACATACCTACCTACCTGCTGAGGGGCCTATATACCTATCTAGTCGGGGACTATATACCTACTAACCTTCTGAATGGACCTTTACACCTACCCAACTTTTGGTGGTCCTATAAACCTACTGAGGGAACATACAATGAGAATAAATAAGAAGTTGATACACTGGCAATTTTGCACATTTCCCCACTTACAAAGAAAGGAGAGGTTTGTAATTTCTATTATAGGTACACTTCAACAGTGTGAGCCATAATCTAAAAAAATGTCAGAAAATCACATTGAATTATTTGTAATTAAATATTTTGTATTTTATTGCATGGAGTAAGTCCAATAGAAAAACAGAACTTAATATTTGGTACAGAAACCTCTGTTTGCAATTACAGATGATTCTTATCCAAGTTTGCATACTCCTTTGTAGGGATTTTGGCCCACTCCTCCATAAAGATCTTCATCATATCTTTCAGGTTTTGCGGCTGTCACTGGGCTACATTGAGTTTCAGCTTCCTCCAAACACAGCGAGTGGAGATGATACCAAAAAGTTCTATTTTAGACTCACCTGACTACATGACCTTCTCCTATGCCTCCTCTGGATCATCCAGATGGTTATTGGTGAACTTCAAAATTGCCTGGATATGTGTTGGCTTGAGCAGGGGAACCTTGCGTGCCCTGCAGAATTTTAATCTATGATGACATATTGTGTTACTAACAGTAATCTCTGAGACTGGGGTCTCAGCAATACTTAGGTCATTGAATAGGCCCTCCCATGTTGTTTCAGACTGATACTTAACCTGTCTCAGAATCATCCATACCGCAGGAGGGGAGATCTTGCATGAAGTCCCAGACCAAGGAAGATTGGCAGTCATCTGGTATTTCTTCCACTTTCTAAGAATTGTGCCAACAGTTGTTGGCTTCTCACCAAGCTGCTTGCCTATTGTCCTATAGTCCATCCCAGCCTTGTCCAAGTCTACAGTTTTATCGCTGGTGTCCTTAGACAGCTTTTTGGTCTTGGCCATAGTGGAGAAGTTGGAGTGTGATTGAGTGTGTGGACAGGTGTATTTTATAGGTAACAAGTAACAAGTTAATTTAATTATGTTCAGAATAGATATAATTGTGTGTTTTCTTTTTGGCACACTAAGCTGGGTCATCATAAATATATCCTTTACATTTTAATACCTCTGTGTTCAATGACAGTAATGACTTTGGCTCATTTTTCCCTGCTCTCATTATTATAGATTAGGTGTTACATGGTCTGGCGGCAATTCCCTTTTGCGAATTAGGTTTTTTTCCATTTGAAAAGAGCCCCTAAGCAGCTTCTGTACCGGTGGGAGGGACTAAAAAGTTATCTGTTCATTCACAACGGCTTCAGACGGAGGGGTGTGTTGTCCCACCCTTTCGACGGCTGTCTTTAAGCTCCAGGATGCGCCTCTATGATGTCAGATTCTGGAGACACATGAAGACACGCTGAATGCGTGCCAGCTGAACACAGGGATCTCTGTGTCCACAATAGATTGAACAGCAGCTTCGCAAACAGAAGCACTGTTTCACGCAGTAGACTTCAGGAACTGTAAGTACATTGCCTCAGCTTCTGTCATAGGTGCATACATTGGGTAAGTTTCTTCTTTGCCACTGCCATGTGATTTATGAGGACTTACTGTATATCAGCACCATAGGTGTATATGTGTTTGACCATCAATTCAGCAGCAATATGTATTGAATAGAAATTGGCATTTGAATTGCCATTTTTGATCTTTATAAGCTTTTGATCTGAGGTGTGTATTTATCTCAATGTCTACTTTTTTTTTATACCACAGAATATATATCACAGAATATAGAATAATACCTTCCAAAAGAGCTACATCTCCATGTAATAAACACAGAAATTAACAAAAAAACTCTACTTAAAATATAACTTTTAATAAATATATTAAAAATACACTATAGCCTCTACACAAAAAATAAAGAGACACAAATACCCAAACACTATGCCACAAAAGATATATCTTGGCCCAAAATTGTACATATCCATAGGACATTGAACAATTAATACGAAATAGCAACATGGATAACTTACGATTCTAAAGATCCTAATTTTGATGTTGCTTGCTGCAAAAAGTAAAGAGATTAGTGTAATAACAACATCCTATACCAATCCCTATCTTAAACGCTTAATAAGGCAGAGTAATCGGCCCAAAAGGGGCGGTCCCTCCTATCGGTGGCTGTATCTAGATACTATTGGATAATATATTTAGCCAAGATAGATATTAAGGGGGACATGTCTGAAACCTGTCTTGGTCTAAGACTTTTCTTGTTGCCCATAGAAACCAATCAGGGTTCCCCTTTCATTTCTTCAGAACACTATATGAAATTAAAGGGGATCGCTGATTGGTTGCTTTGGGCAACAAGAAAAGTCTTAGACCAAGACAGTTTTCAGACATGTCCCCCTAAGTCTGTATAGTTATAACTAGCACAAAATTCCTGTTGATTATGATACCTAAAAAAATAATAGAGGCAACCAGTAAGAAATACCCAAAATAGTTTTAAACGTCCGTATCTACACAAAAGGGTGTCAACCTTTTTATCTAATGTGGGTTTACATACCAATTTGGTGGTCTGCCCAATGGGGGCCTACCTATCTACCTGCCTATCTACTTATCTGGTGGGGGCTTACCTATCTAATGGGGACTTACGTACCTCTCTCCCTAATGTATACTTCATTCACCTAATAGGAAAAGTCTGCCTACCTATCTGTCTAATTAATTGTAAGGTTCTAACTGACCTAAAAGAAGCATTTACCTATCTGACTACCTAATTTGGCTACCTACAATATGGACAGTGTACCTACCTACAATATTGGGGGTCTACCTACTTACCTACTCATTGTACAGATGGGGCCATTAGGGCACTATCAGTTTTTGAGGTTACAATTACTGTGTGGAGCACAAAGGGGGGAATTATTACTATTTGCAGTACTATTAATGAGGCACATGTACAGTGGTGGGGAACAGGTAGAAGGGTACTGGAAAAGTTAAGAGTCTAACATATCTGTGTGGTAAATTCTACAGGAAAGAGCTGTGGCCAGGAGAACTCGTCATGATGGTCTAGATCGTATGTGGAAGAAAAGGGAAAGTTAAAGGGGTTGTCTCACTACAAAGAATAGCTTTCAAAATGTAGGGAACACTAAATAAAGACGTTTTCCAAATATATTGCTTTGTTCATCTTTTTTTGTTAAGGAGCTAAAAATGATTTTATCACTTTCTGAGAGCTTTCTGGTTTCCCAAGTGACCAACCTCTGTACTCCTTTTCCCCTGCTGTTTGTTCTATCTGATAGTCATCTCACAGGTCGCAGTGTAAGAGCTTGTGTGTTATCTGATCTTTCAGACAAAAGACAGTAATTACTCTACTGTTATCATTAGCTCAGAAGCATCTCCAGACCTCAGAGAAGGTAATTTAGCTAATATAGACTGATAAACAAAGAAGTCTGAATATACTTACAGTAGCTCATATGCTAATTACAGACAGCTTGACCAGGAAGTGACAGAGCAAAGCAGCATTATTTCATTCATGCATCCTATGAAACTTTGAGATTAGACAACTAGAATCGATTCTAACGAAGCAGAATTAGTTTAGAATTCAGGAAAACTTCGGTTCTGCACAAAGCTGAAGTTTAGTGTGATTCACGGGAACGAAGTGTCTTTTTTATTGGTAAAACGGCCGCGAGCACATGGCGTGACATGGAGTAGAGAACTGTGGGAGGAAGAAAGCAACACCCTCAATGACATGTGCAGACATGAAGCCAATCAGCGACCGGTGGGCTTCTGTGATGTCACAGGGAGCTAACGTTGGCACCACGGCCCTGTGTCAACACATTCAGCGTCACCATCCAGTGACCTGGGAGAAACGTGTCTCAGATGTGGTGGTCCATCCTGCCACCGCAGCAACAGCAGCAGCACCCAGGGGCGCGCATGGCATTTCAGCCAGTCAATGCTCCACCACCTCTGCAAAAGGGAGCCGTTTGTCTTTCCCATCATTTCCCGGTCCAGATGCTCCTGCCCCGCGCCACTCATGGAGCCAGCAGTTGTTCAACGAGGCTATTGCCAAGAGACAACAGTATGTGTCCAACATCCTAAGGTGCAGAAGCTGACCATGCTCCTATCCAAGTTGTTGGTACTGCAGTCCCTCCCTTTCCAAGTGTGGACTCTGCACCATTCAGAGAACTAATAGCTTGTGCCGAGCCGAGGTGGAGAGTCCAAAAGCCGTACTTTCTTTTCCAAAAAGGCAGTACCAGCCCTTCACAGAAGGTGGGTCAGTCTTTGAGCCTATCGTTTTATTCCAAGATGCACGGCAGCACGGATATATCCTTTACGGCCTACTGGGTGAATATGCTTCCTGCCCAGCCACACCAACAACTTGGACAGGAGACTCCACTTTGTCCTCCACGTTGTCAAACTGCTGCTCCTGCACCAATGTCCGCCTCCTCCTCCACCACCACCTCAGCCTCCACAAGTCTAAGTGCTGCTCCATCATACCACATGTACAAGGCACAGTGGTGTCACGCAGTTCTACACCTGGTTTGCCTGGGCGAACAAAGTCACAAAGGGGAAGAACTGCTCCGCGTCATGCAACAAGAAATCAATTTGTGGCTTTCTCCGGGACAACTGCAATCGGAACCATGGTGACAGACAATGGAAGGATGGATGACCCATGTGCCCTGCATGGCGCACCTGTTCAATCTGATTGTCAAAAAGTTCCTGAAGTCTTCCACTCATCTGTAAGACATTCTGAAAATGGCCAGGAAACTGTGCATGCAATTCATCCATTCATACAAAGCCAAGCACACCTTCTTTGAGTTTCACCGGCAGAACAGCCTCCCCCAACATAGACTGATATGCAATGTTTCCATCCATTGGAATTCCAGCCTCCATATGTTAGACCGACTGTATGTACCGAGAAAGGCTATTAATGATTTTTTGATGATCCAAGGGGACAGAAGTACTCCCCTGTGTAATTTTGATGTCAGCCAGTGGCAGCTCATGCGGGACACCTGACATTTGCTCAGGCCCTTTGAGGAGGCCACGTTATTTGTCAGTCGCCAGGACTACGGGATGAATAATGTCATTCCACTGCTTCATGTCCTAGAACAGAAGCTTCAAAATCTGTCTGGTCAGGGTACTGGAGACGTGGTGACTACATCTCACGGCCAGTGGGGGCTGAACTGGAGGAGTAGGAGGAGGAGGACATTGGAGCACAAGCAGTGTCTGGAGATATGAGTGGTTTTTCTATTCAGGTGACAGGAGAGGAGGAGTAGGAGCAGCCGGAGGAGGTAGATGGAGATGAGGAAGACAAGGCAGATGACCAAGAAGCACCGTGGCAACATACAGTGGATATGGAGGCATGGAGTCCCTCAGATTCACTTGCACAGATGGCCTGCAGCATGCTGATTTGCCTGGCTAGTGACAGCCGAATAGTCACCATCCGACAGAGGGATGACTTTTGGCTCTCCACCCTCTTGAACCCTCGTTACCGGTCCAAAATGGGAGCCTTTTTTCCAGCTGCCGAGAGGGAGGAGAAACTGGCGTACTATAGAGAAATCCTGTGTAGTAAGTTGGCCGCTGCCTATGTGCGCCATGGTCCATCCTCTGACATGTCTGACCGGGGGATTCCTCATCGCTCACATACCACTACCATGCCTGCTGTGGGGAGGTGGGGGGGGGTAGGAGCAGTAGCAGCTCCATTAGCAGCAGCCTATGTCTGGAGTCGTTGATGAGGAACTTCTTTCACCCGCCTAGTGAGGAGAGTACTCAGCAGCAGCAGGACCTGGAGCAGACCCTGAACCAACAGGTGGTGGCCTACTTGGAAAGAACTCTGCCAACCCAGGTAGAAGATCTGCTGGACTACTGGGCAGCCAAACTGGATGTGTGGCCGCAACTTGCCGAGTTTGCAGTGGAGAAGCTGTCCTGCCCGGACAGTAGTGTGGCATCAGAGTGGGTGTTCAGTGCAGCGGGGCCATCATTACCCAAAAGAGAACCTGCTTGTCCACCCGAAATGTGGAGAGACTGAACTTTGTCAAGATGAATCAGGCGTGGATCGGCCAGGATTTCCACATACCAATGCCTTATGCATCAGATTAGATCAGTCATGATGCCTCACCAAAACTTTGATAAATGATTCTTGATTTTACCTACGTGCCTCTGCCACTATTCTGATGCTGCCACCCGCCTGATGCCACACATGTGCTGCTAGTTTTTCCATCTGCCTCCCACCATCATTACCAGGGACTGGAATTGCCAACCACCTCCACACTCTGTCATTGTGCCACTCTCTGACCTCATGCTGCTGCTGCTGATGCTGCTGCTGTTGCTGCTGCCACTACCTTCACACTCTATCATTGTGCCGCTCTGTAGGCTCCTGATGTTGCTGCTACCTCCACACTGTGTCATTGTGTCACTCTGTGGGCTCCTGATGTTGCTGCCGCCTCCAGAAATTGACATTGTGCCACTCTGTGGCATACTCATGCAACTGCCAACTGACCGCTGTCTCACTGGAACACCCTGTGGTTTCCTAATGCTGTTTCCACCCTCTTCCACTCTATGATGTTGCCACTATGTTTGGTTTTCCCCTTCTTTACATCTGTCAGAAGGAATGAAAAGGATCAGGATTGTCTGATGATTAGCTAGCCAAAAGCAGGAGTGGATACAGAACACAGAAGACATGCAAATATCCCATTTACTGGTCATCTCTGTTTTGGATCAGCTCTTGTTTGTTTTGCTTTTAGCAATACTGATGGATTATTGACTGATTGAAAGCAGTTCTGTCATATTTCATGGAATCATCTGATGACAGTGTAAAGCTCTGGCCTTGTGGAGTGACCCCTGCTGTGACGTCCCCTTACTGTGCTGCGAACTGTGCCAGTTGCAGGAACCTACTATTGTGTTCTTTGACGCTATTGTAGAATCTTAGCTCCCAGTTCGGTTCTTTCCAGTTGGCGCTGACATGACTTTGTCAGGCTGTGTTCCCGCTTCACTTATTTGGTCAGTTTTGCCCCTGTAATTGCCCAGAGAATTGAAGAGTGAAGCGATTCTAAGAGCGGGGGCTGTCATGTGCATTTCATACTAAAACACAGCATTGTATGAAGACCAAACCACGCACCCTGTGCATTTTTGAGCATGGCACAACATTCTACAACTACAGGTTCTCTGCAGCCAGGAAATAGCTGTTTTTTAACGCGATTATCAGGATCGGCTTACCAGGAGGCAAACCAAGGATGTGGATCCTCTGGACCACCGCAAGCGATTGTGTAAGCCACGGAAGGGAGCGGAGTCTCACTAGGTCCGGTTTTCACCAGAGCCCGCTGCAAAGCGGGATGGACTTGCTGTGGCGGAGTGCTACCAGGTCGCTACCCCTGATGTGACTTGCTTGCGGGGGCGGCCGAGGTGTGGCGTGGTACAAAATCGTAAAGCAGGCTCGTAGTTGGGGACAGGCAGGAAGGTCAGGACAGGCGGCAACGGTTCGTGGTCAAGGGACGGAGGCAATGGAACGGTACACAGTAGACGCAAGATACAATGGGAATGCTTCCTCTCAAGGCACAGGGCACTATTGATTCGGCAGTGTTAATAGGAAAGGGCAGGACTTAAATAAGATCAGCGCCCGGTGAAAACCAATCACCAGCGCGCTGTCCCTTTAAATCTGGCTGCAGTACCGCGCGCGCACTAGGGAGTGAGCGCGCACCCGGCCAGGAACAGGAGCGCGGTGAGGTGAGTATGGGACAGAGCTGCAAGCACGGCCATAGCCGGAAGGCAGGATCGCGGCGGCACTCGCAGCAGAGGAAGCCGCCGGGGTGCGGGTTGCCCGCGACCCGGCAAAGGGATCGCGGGGACACCTGTTACAGCGATTCACCTCAAATAAATTCAGGTCGAAACGATTTTTGTTGGAAAATTTGGCAAAAATTTGACCGAATTATGACAGAAGTGGGCAGAAACTTATCTTTGTAAGTAAATAAGTTTCCAAACCAACAGCTTAGTCACCATGCTTACTATTGCACTATCTTGCTGCCTTTTTCCCCCTGTCCTACCGCCCAGCCATGCCTCCAAACAATTCTGTCCACATTAACTCCTCTCTCCTTCCCTCTCCCATGCACTACATACTTACTTTAACTACCCCAAACCACCCTTTTTCAGGGTGCAGCACAAATGTCGCTCATATTCATCACTGATCCATCTGCGATCACTTTTCATTCTCCTGCTTCTCGTTGCAGGAGACATCTCTCCCAACCCCAGTCCACCTTCCTTTACCTCTTATCCCACCTCCTCCTCTTCCTCCCACAGAAACCCCGCTAACCTGCGTAATATTTGTTGTACATCTTTTCCTGTCCCATTTAAATGTGCTTTGTGGAATGCCCGATCCGTCTGTAATAAACTCACTGCTGTGCATGAACTATTGCTCTCTAACACCCTCAATCTCCTAGCTATCACAGAAACTTGGCTCCAGCAATCAGACACTGCTTCCCTTGCCGCTCTCACCTATGGCGGACTTCACTTTACCCACATGCCCAGACCTGAGAACAGGCCGGGTGAAGGAGTTGGCTTACTTCTCTCTCCAGAAGAAAAACAGAAACATGGCCATACTCACTGTTAGTAAAGCTGAAATGAGACTGAACACAGCATAGAGGCAACATAGGCCCCCATGCTATAAAAGAAAAATACCCAGGTGCAGCTGATTGGTGTTAATCCATATATCTCTCCACAAGGTGGACAGAAAGCTGCACCTAAAATTGACATCTATTCACATAGCATGCAAAAAAGCCAAAATGTCACAGTACCATACGTTGAAGCCTGCAAGCCTCCTTCACGGCTCCTCATTTATTGCAGGTCCCTACACTCCCTTAAAATCACAAAATATACAGAAAAAGTTAAATTTTTCCCCCCTTTTTCTGTATATTTTGTGATTTTAAGGGAGTGTAGGGACCTGCAATAAATGAGGAGCCATGAAGGATACTTGCAGGCTTACAATATAGTGGCCATTATGTTAACCAATACCTCATATTTGATATTTTTCCAGTATGTGAAAATAGTTTTTTTGCCCAACAGTACTGGAGATTGGATGCAAGTAGAATACCAGCAGCCGCCCCCCTCATGCATGGAAGGTGTGCGAGCGTCTGTCTTACGGGTATTTGTGCATCTGTTTAGTCTCCCAACGTATGGTCCTGTGACGTTTTGGCTTTTTTGCATGCTATGTGAATAGATGTCAATTTAATGAAAGATCGCTGAGAGACACTTGGAGTTACAGGGCCACTCAGACTAAACGTATTGGGAGTAAAAATAGACTAGAGCGCTACAAAAAGAAGGAGTATATAAGCTCCAAAATGTCAAGATGTCAATTTAAGGTGCAGCTTTCTGTCCACCTAGTGGAGAGATATATGGATTACCACTAATCAGCTCCTCCTGGGTATTTTTCTTTAATAGCATGGGGGCCCATGTTGCCTCTATGCTGTGTTCAGTCTCATTTCAGCTTTACTAGCAGTGGGTATGGCCATGTTTCTGTTTTTCTTCTGAGTTTACTTCCCCCCCCCCTTTTTCTGTATATTTTACTTCTCTCTCCACACTACACCTACAAGGTCATTCCTCCTGCACCCTCCCTCACTTTCCCTTCCTTTGAGGTCCATACCCTCAGATTCTTCTGGTCATGTTCTCTCAAAGTCGCGGTTGTGTATAGACCCCCTGGTTCTCCCCGCCAGTTTCTGGATCATTTTGATGCCTGGCTCCCTCATTTCCTCTCTATTGAAATACCCACTCTCATCATGGGTGATTTCAACATCCCCATTGACAACCCTATGTCTCCTTCTGCCTCTTGTCTTCTTTCACTAACCTCTTCCCTTGGCCTCTTGCAACTTATAGACTCCCCAACTCACATGGATGGGAACTCTTTTGATCTGGTCTTCTGTCACCTCTGCTCTCTTTCTAATCTTACCAACTCTCCTTTTGCTCTCTCTGATCACAACCTTATTTCCTTCACTATCACTAACTCTCAGCCTTCTCTGGACACATCTACCCATCACCCTTTCCAAAATCTCCACTCTATAAACACTCTTATTGACACCATACAGTCCTAACTGCCCCCAATCTCCTCCCTCTCATGTCCTGACCTGGCTGTCAAACATTAGAATGAAACTCTGTCTACCACCTTGGTCATATTGGCACCACTCGCATACCGCACCACCGAGCCAACCCCCCAGGTTGCACACACCCAGACTCTTTTCCCCGAATGTTCCAGGTGTTGAGCTCTGTGGAGAAAGCAAAGTAACCCCCAACTTTCTCCACAAAATTCTGCTCAGGATTTACCACTCTGCTTTCACTGGCTAGACAAAAATTTTTTCCCCCCCCTCTCTCAACCTAAAACAAAACCCCAAAAGGGCCCTTTTTGACACTTTTCACTCCTCCTAGACCTAAAGCTCAGGCCCCAGTCAGCCCTCTTGCAAAGCCTGGCCACTCACTTCAAAAGAAAAATCAAAAGTACCCGAAAAACTCACTTCACAACCCCCCTAAATAACACCAATTATGTCCCCCCCACAAGCCCCCAAAATCTGCTTTCGCCCTTCCCCAAACATCAGAGAAGTGTCAGACTTTCCTTCGCTCACCCCACCCCCTGTCTTGACCATACCCCTCCCCCCTTTGTCCAGTCTTTTTTCTATAGGCCCTCTCCACCTTACTACAACCGTACCTTTCCTCTCCACTGGGTTTTCCCCACCCTTTCCTTTAAAAGTATTATAACCCCTTTACTAAAAAGCCCTCTCTTAACCCCGGGCCCTGCTAACTCCCGATCCGTCTCAACCTCCCCTTCCTCTCTAAACCCTGGAACCTTGGTTACTCATGAAATCCGCATCTCTCTGCTAACTCTTTTTCTCGATCCTCACAATCGGGTTTCCGCACCTTACATCCCCGAACTGCTCTAAAAAAATTTTAAAGGATCTCCTGACCGCAAAACTCGGGGGCAACTACTATTTTGTTCCCCAGGATCTCTGTGCAAATTTGACAGTTGATAACCCCCCCCCAAATCTCAGGCCATTACCCAGGACAAACGCTCTTTTTTGGTTCTCCCTCCCTTTTAAACCGCTCCTTCGTGTCCTTTTCAGGTTCCACCTCCTCCTCTTCCTTTGTTTTGGGGGTTCCACGGGGGATCCTTCTTGGTCCTTCTCTTTTAAAAATTTTCACAGACCCCTTTTGACAAACCTCAGCAGATTTGGCTACCCCGGACCCTCTCATGTGTACAATCAAAAATAAACCCCTTCCCCAGACATCATCCTGTCCTGCTACAAAACACCAGGAGTCTGTCCGTGTTCTGACTCATGTCTTCCCCTTTTTCTTAAAAAACCCACTAAAACTGAACTTTTAGTCTCCCACCATCTACTAACTGACCCAACCCCTGCTTCTCCTCTTGTGTGTGGCCCACCATAATCCTTTTTTTTTAAATTTGATCTTTCCCTTTACCCCATATACCCAATCCGTCACCTGGACCTCAAAAACATCCAAGAACCCATCCCTTTTTCATTTGGAAAAAGCTCAAACTCTCATTTTTGCCCTTATTCTTTCTCGTCTTATACTGTAACTCCCTATTGTGGGTCTCCCTCTCTGTAAACCTCCCCTCTCCAATCTGTCCTGAATGCAGCAGCCGGCTTGTCTTTCTTTCCCCGCTTACTGTGCCTCTACCCTGTGTCATCACTGCATCTGCTTATTCAGTACAGAAACAACACAAACAAATCCTTTCACTCAAAAAATCCCCACAGGCTGCCCCCCCCCTACATCTCCTCTCGCTACTGACTAAGTTTTCCACCTCACCATGAAACCCCCTCCGTCTCCAAGATTTGACATTTTGCACCGTTTTGGAACATACTACCCCTTTGATCAGGCACACTCACAACCCCTCACTTTTTAAATCCCTCAAAAAAAATCATCTTCTTAGACAAGCCTACAAACCCCCTAATTGCTAACCCGCAAATTCTGTCAATATTCTCACTTCCTGCACTTGGCCCACGGGACTTATCTGTAAAAATTTAGGTTGGGAGGGCAGGTTTTTCCCACTGTTTTAGGATACTCCCCGTATTTATTTTACATGACGGGACCATTGTTAACCAGCACTTTTACCCTTTTTTCCCCCATACACCCTAAATTTTTAAAGCTTTTTTAGCAGGGCCCTCACCCCTCGTGTCTCATTGAAAGTAGTTTTTTTTTAAATGTTATGTCGGGTTTGTCGTGCTTATACCCTCTATATTGTAAAGTGTTTGCGGAATATGTTGGGCTATATAAATAACGATTATTTTTATTATTTTTATTATTAATAATAAATTTTTTAGTAATTCCCCCTCTTGAGACAACCCTTTTATTAAATTCAATCATGAAGACATCTGTGACACTGAATCATTAAAGTATCTCACTGTATGGCGATAATATTGATCTTAGTGTAATGACTTGGTAAAAAGTGCAGTTTGATCAGCTCATCCGTTTCAAAGTTCATGTAAACAAGGTGTAGGTGCACAGCATATCCAGAAGGCCCTTGGGGTTGGTTATTCAAAAGAGGTAGTAAGGGTCAAAGACAGCACTATTTAAAATCCAATAGATTTTTAATTGTAAATCCATTAAAAAAAAAAAAAGTCATTAAAGGGAACCTGTCACATAGTTTATGCCCCCCTTGCCGAGGACAGCACAAGCTAGTGGCAAACATGCTGTTTCCAGCGCTGTATCCTTTCGTAAGATCACCCTTTTTAGAGCATTTAATGCTAAATCTTATTTGAACAGGTGTACCCCGCCCCCCAAAAGGCTGGCAGTTATTCAATGGTTCTCCTATTAAATAATGGGGTTTATCAGTTGAGGGGGGCAGAGAGAAAAAAACGACTTTTTCATGTCTTTTCGACAAAAACGAGTTTTGGCACTTAATACTCGAAAAACGACGCATTTACAAAATAGGGGAACAGTTTGGAAGCCATGTCGTCAATACTTGTTCTGTTCTCAAAAGGGGGGGGCAAAAAACATGTCACATTCTTTTAAAATTCTCACAAACCGCATGGTTCATTAAACCCCAATGAGAAAAAAATACCCCTTCAAAAGCCACACTCACCTCTCACAAAGCCAGCTAGTAAGCTCTACTCTGCACTGAAGAGGGGCAAATTATTCGAAACAGCTGTCTATAGATGAACTTCACTGGCTTAGTTTTAGTCCCTTTTATATTGCAAAACTCTTCTGAGTTGCATGTGAAATAATAATTACTACATCCAAATAGCTGGTGCTGGTGAGCTCTTCAGCTCTTTCCCATAAGCCTTTGTTTATATACAAAATTCCCTGTGAGGTGCAAAAGGCGAATTAAATCCTCACACCCCAACAGGGTGCTCTTTCTCCCCATGGAAAATTTCCCCTTCTAATCACATTACCTCCACCACCCATTTAAAGTTCTATCTGCCTAAGAGGGGCAAATACCCGGAAACAGCTGCCTGTAAATAAATTGCTCTGGCTTGGCTTCTATTCCTTTTACATTGGTAGACTCTTCTGTAAATTGAGGATTATTACATCCAATAGATGGACCTGGCGGGCTCTTCCGCTCTTTCCCATAAGCCTTTGTTATAATGAAAAATACCCATAGAGGTGGAAAAGGTAAATTAAATCCTCACACACCAACATGGTACTCATTCTTCCCAACAAAATACAGTCATATGAAAAAGTTTGGGCACCCCTGTTAATCTAAATCATTTTTAGTTCTAAATATTTGGGTATTTGCAACAGCCATTTCAATTTGATATATCTAATAACTAATATTGCACATTTTGTGTTAGTACAATAAACCTCATTTCAATCCGGAAATATTACTGTGTCCATCAGTTATTAGATATATCAAATTGAAATGGCTGTTGCAAACACCCAAATATTTAGACCTAAAAATGATTAAGATTAATAGGGGTGCCCAAACGTTTTCATATGACTGTAGGTGTATTGGGCCCTGAAATTTCTGATTGCAGCCCAACACATGTGTTGTTATGAGAATTGCAGCCTTTGAATTGCGCAGTTTTTCTAGCTTGTCACAATATTTTATTAAATTTATATTATGATACATTAATTGACTTAACCAGACTTCCCTTAATGTCCCATAGAGTCTCATTAGTGATTCTCTGGAATAGCAGCAATCTCATTTGTATCCCACTCAATAATGATGCCCATACAGATGCAGTTGATGGTGGCAATCATCCTGAGATCAGAGGCACCATAAACAATACCAACAGTTGTGTCCTGGATGCCTGGTGCTATCAAAGACTCTTATCAGCAAAATGTCTGGATGTGGAATTAACATAAGGTTTCTTTCTATGTCCATTCAGGAAAGAAGCAGTTAAAAGAGCAAATTGCTTTAGTCATCAGGACACAGTCACTTGCTATAAATGCAGTAATAGGTTTTTACAAGTACACAAAATATAAACCCTAGTGCTAAATAAAGTTAATCTACAATTGACATTATATGAAAAGTAATTCCCTCCCCTCTTTTTAGTAGGTTGCTTTTGCTTTGATTTGTTTAAACTGGTTCAAATTCTAGATTTTAATTATGTAGTAGATAACATCTAAGTAATGTTTTTATTTTTAATTCTAGTATTTATTTTTGCCAAGACAAGATACTTAAAAAAACAAAAACAAAAGTGGTGTATAGTTTTGGGTTTTTAAATAAAATTCAAAATTTGAAATTCAAGCTTCTCGTTTCACCTGCCCCCCCCACCCTTCCCTGTCTGTCATCCTTGCTTGGTTCCCCCCCCCCCGGGGTTTGTTTGCTGTTTTTAAAGGGACGCACTTTCCACCCATCTTTAAAAAGCCCAGGGCCCCTGTTCCCCTGTGGTTTCCCAAAAAGGGCAAGTTGCTCCCATTTACTAAATGTTGTTGTGATTTCTGGGTTATTCCCATTTTGCTTTTTAAAAAAGGCTTTGCCCTTTTTGTCTTGTTTTAGACCTCCCCCAATTTTTGGCTGCCCCCTGAAACTTCTTCTACCTTTTGACTTGACAATGAAATTAACTCAACCTGCCAAAAATTTTTTCTGCTTTTTGCCCAAATTTAACCTGTTTCTGTACCTCGTTTGTCATCGTATTGACCACATTGGGGGTAGCAACCTGGAAGTTTTGTGCAGCTCCCTTTTACAAATGGTTAAAGGATGAAGACAAGGGGACCCCTTAAACTCGGCTCCTTTGCGGGGTTTTTTGGCACAAACTTGTTTTTGGGTGGGGGGGCCACCTCCAGGCTACTGGAGTCAGTACAATGATTATGGTTAAATTTTGGCTACCTTTGGTTGATATGAAAAGGGGACCCTACACTTTTTTATTGCAAACTTTTGAAAACTTTAGAAGGAAATTTTGGTTGGAAATTAAAATCTCCTTGGCTGGAAAAATTATACTTGATTAACTGGAACAAGTTGTTTAAACCTTTTAAGGGGCAGGGGTTTACGAAATTTAAAATTTTTATAAAATTTTAAATGCTGAAAAATTCCCTTTTGGGGGAAACACCAAAAATTTTTTTAGGGTGTCAAATTTGAAACCACCAAATTTAAAGTAACTACTTATATTAACCAAAAAGGATTTTATATGTTTTTCCCTAATGAAGGGGTTACAAAATTTAGGGTTTATTTTACCTTTGCCCCTCACTAAACCCCCCTGTTTTATTTCTTTTGCCAAAGGCTTTATTTTAATCATACAATTACAAAAATGAATTGTAGTATATAAAAGAACTCAAATCTGAAAAATAAATTGAAAATCATAGATAGCAAAAAAGGGGAAAAACTTTTAAAAAACCCCCCCAAAAAAAAAAAAAATTTGGAAAAGTAAAATTTAGTTTACAATGCTATTCACAACATTAATTTTTTTCCAAGAAATTACTGTTCTTTTTGTGTTTGGGGAAAATTTTTTAAACTTAAAAGATCTAAATTCTGTTTTAAATAAAAAGAAGAAATGTGCTAGTTTTTCCCTTTCAAATGGGACAGTAAAAAAAAAAAACAGCACAAAAAGAAAACCCTTGTCACAAAAATTATCCCAAACCCTTGCTGAAGACGTACAACTTTTTTGCAAAAACATGCTTTTTTCCAGCACTGTGTCCCTTATTCTGTGAGATCCCTGTATTTAAGTTTTGGGCACATGTATGAAAACTCATTTTTCCCCCCAAATAAAAACCCTTATGGGGGCAAAATTCTTTTCCCACGGGTTTCCCCTTTTTGCAAACCCCAAACCCATTTACCCCCGTTTAACCCTTCCTGATCGAGGGCCCAAATTTAAAAAGGATCAAGTTTTTTCCCCTCCCGCTTTCGGAAACCCATTATTTTTTTTATTTTTCCCCCTACATAGACATAGGAGGGTTTTTTTTTGCAGGACAAGTTTGTACTTTCAAAAGGGTGTTTTTAAAAATTTTAACCAAGTTTTTTTTTTTTTGGGGGTGCCCCCCAGTAAATTTTTAATTGGGAAAAATGTGAAAAAAAATGTATTTGCGCCACTTTTTGTGTGTTTTTTTTGTTTTTTTATGGTTAAAGCCTTCTTTTATAAAGTAAACCCTGTATTCTGTTGTTTTGATAAAAATCTTGCAATACCAACATTTAGGGTTTTTCATTATTTTTTGGGTTTTATGGAAAAAAAATTCCCAAACATTTTCAATTCTTAAAAATTTTAGCCGCGGCGCCATTTCGGGGAAAAATTAACTTTTTTGTATTAACCCCCCAACAAAATTAAGGGAGGGTGAATTTTCTGCAGCTGAAGTACACCCCTCCTTTTTGGAATAACGGTGGGGGGACTTTTTTAAATTAAAATTTTTTAAATTTTTAAAGGGGACTTTGAAATACCAAAAATCAGCAATTTTGGCTTTTTGGGGAATTTTTTTCTTCTACGTGTTCAGCAAAGGGATAGATGATTTTTTGAAAAAGGCCAAAATTTTCTAAAAAAATTGGGTTTTTTTCACTTCGCCGAATTTTCCGCCCAAAATTTGTTTCGGTCCCAAAATTTTACTTGGGCACGAATCACGTTAAAAAACCCGCTTTTTTCCGGGGCTCCCCAAGCCGGGCGGGGTGCGTAGAACGTTTTTCCCCCAAAGAAAAATTTATGCGAGGGAGTTTGGTTTTTGGTCTTTCTTCCCAATTTTGGGTTTTAGTTGACACCCCAAAAGGACGCCGCCCCTCTTAGAATCGTTTCACTATAAAAGCCCTGGGCACTTAGGGGGGAAAAAATGCCCAAAAAATGAAGCAGGAAACTAGCCGATAAATCAGGGCCAGAAAAAAGCTGGAAAAAAAAAAAGAACTCAGGTGGGCAACATTAGTGACGATGGGGAAAAAAGGGAGAGGCGGCAGCCACAGCAGCATGAGGCAGACTTTTGGCAAAAAGACTTTTCTGGAAGGGGCAAAACAGTACAGGCCGAAAGTGGCCCAATTACCCCAGGTGGAGGTCACGGTGGAAACCCAGCATGGGGGCCCGGCAGGGGCACAATGAAAAATTTCCCTGGGCGGGCCCAAAAAAGGATTTGGGGCCAAAGAGGGGTACAATAAACACATTTGTGGAGGGCGGGGCAGGAGCAACAGCAGCAGCAAAAGGTCAAAACAGGGGCACAATGACCAGGTGTGGGGGGCACGGCACCCGCCACATCAGCAGCATGGGGTCGGGACAGGGGCACAATGAAAAATTTTCCGGGAGGTGGCAAAAACGGGAGTAGGCCACAGTGTGGAGGGCAGGCAGCAGCCAGGGCGCAGCGGGGGTCAGACATTTGGCAAAATTGGAAACAGGGTGGGGGGGAAACAAACAGGAGTTCACACAGCACATGATTTCAGAGGGTGGCAAAAAAATGACTTCTGCGGGTGGCAAAAAAGTATTAGGCCAAAAGGGGGGCACAATGACTGATAGGGGGAGGCCGGCGGAAGCATGAGGTCGGGAAATTTGGCACAATGACAGGGAGTGGGGGTGATGACGGGAGCAACAGCATGGGGGTTTCAGAGAGTGGCACAAGACTTTCGGGAGGTGGCAAAACAGTACCGGGGCCGCAGATGGCAAAAATGACACATTGGGTTTGTCAGGGCAACAGCAACAAGCAGCAGAAAGGCACTTTGAGGGCCCAAGACGGGAGGTTTGAGGTGGGGGGGCCCAATACCACCCCCGGGTTTAAAGATTTGGGGGGGTAGGCAGATGGAAAAAAAAAACTATCAGCAATGTGGGCTTTTAAGGCGGGTGGGGGGCATCAGAATGTGGCTGGGGGCGGGGGTATTTTAAAACCCAGACGACGCCTAAGGCTTTGGTTGTTTTGGAAATCCTGGCCGATCCACCCCTGATTCATCTTGAAAAAGGTAAACCCTTAAAAAAATTTTTTCCCGTGGCCCAAGGGGTTTTTCCGGGGGTAAGGGGGGGGTTTTGGGGCCCCCCGGGCCGCATGAACACCCGCTCGAAGCCACACAACGGCCCGGGGGGGACAGTTTTTCCCACTGCAAACTCGAAAGTTGGGGCCCACACACCCTTTTTGGGGGGCCCCGAGTATTTCCAGCGGATTTTCAAATTGGGGTGGCAGAGTGCGGGTCCAAGTGGGCCACAACCTTTTGGGGTTCGGGGAATTTGCTCCATGCCCTTCTGCTGCTGCGCGTTTTGGGGACCCCCTCCTCCCCCCCCCCCCCTAGGGGGGGTTTAAAGGGAACCCCTAAATTAGTGACTCCATTTTGGGTTTAAACTGCTTGTTTGGACTGGGTAAAAAACCACCCCCCCCCCCTTCCCCCCCGCAGCCCCCGGCCCAGTAGTACGTGGGGCGCTTGGAACCCCCCGGTCAGCCCCTGTCAGAGGGGGACATGCCGAAAAAAGGGAAGCGGCCAACTGTTTAGGGGGGGATTTCCCTATAGTTTTTGGTTTTGTTTTCCCTCCCCAAAGGGGGAAAAAGGCTCCCCTTTTTGGGGAACCGGAAGCGGGGGTCCAATAGGGGGAGACCAAAAGGGGTAAATCCCCTCCCGGGATGCTAAACTTTCGGCTGCATTTGCCAGGCAAAAAAAGCATGCGGGGGGGCATCGCAAAAGTAAACTCAGGGGCCCCTTTCCCCCCATTTCCATTGTTTTACTCCCCAGGGTTGGGATCATCTGCCTAGTTTCCTCATCCCACCCAACCTCCTCCAGCTGCCCCTTGCCCCTCCTCCTTTCCCCCTGGTAAAAATCCACTCATAAACCAAAAAATGCTTTCCTGCCCCAAATTTCTCCTCCCTTTTCCCTGTCCATTTAAAGCCCCCAAAGGGACTCTTTGGGGCCCAGGGGATGTACCCGCCAAATCTCCAGTCCCCCCCCAGGACGGGATTTTTCAGATCTTTCCCCGGAAAAGAACCCGGGGAAAAGCGTTTTTTCTTCCCGTATAGGGGGGCGACTGACAAAAAAGGGGGGGCCCTCCCCCCAAAAATTTGGCCCCCAACAAAGGGGCGGGTGTAACCAAGAGCGGGCCACTGGTGACTTCAAAGTTAAAAAAGGGGGAATACTTCTGCCCGCCTGGATCTTTCAAAAAATCTTTTAGGGCCCTTTTCCCTTTTGTTCAAAACAGTGGGCCCCAACTTTTTCAGGCGGAAATTTCCCGCGGGGGGAAACATGGGCAAAACCCAGAGCGGGGTTGGGGGAGGCCATTTCTGCCCTGCAACTCGGGGAGGGGGGTCCTGGCTTTGTACGAAGGGATAAAGTGCATTCACATTTTTTTCCTGGCCATTTTCCCAGAATTTTTTGAAGATCTTTTGGAAGACTTCGGGAACCCTTTTTTTACAACCAATTGAAAACCGTGCCCCCTGCAGGGCCAGGGGACCATCCCTCCCCCCTTTTGCTGCCGGACCCCAAAGTTCCTCCCATTGTCCGGTCCCCCAGGGTTTTCCGTTTTGCATTGGGGGGGAGAAAGCCACACACCCGGATTTTTGCTGCATACGGGAGCATTTCCCTCCCCGTGGGGATTTTCTGTTCGCCGAGGCAAGCTAGGTTTTGGAAACTGCGTAAACCCCGCTTTTTCCCCCTACACATGGGGAAAGAGGGGAGCAGTACTTGTAAGGCTGAGATGGTGGGTTGGTTGGAGGAGGAAGGGGGCCCATTGGCGCAGGGAGCAGCTTTTTTTGCCCAACGGGGGGAAAAGCGGCGTCTCCTTCCAAGTTGTTGTGTCCCGGGGCGGGGAAGCACATTCACCCAGGGGGCCGTAAAGGACATGTACGGGCCCCTGACCGTAGTTACAGTTTCCGACGACCGGGGTTTTCCCGGTTGTCCCTTTGGGAAACAAACCCGATAACTAAAGGGGCTTGCCCCATTTTCTGTTCTTCAAAATTTTTTGAATGGCGGTCTGCCTTTTTGGGAAAAAAAAAATTACGGCTTGGAACTCCCCCATCTCGGCCGGCCCCAAACCCAAAAGTTCTCTGAATGGGCAGATTTCCACCTTTGGGGAAAGGGAGGTGCAGTACCAACAATTTGGACAGGAGCACGGTCAGCTGCTGCCCCTTTAAAGGATGGTTTGGGACGCATACTGTTGTCTCTTTACAATCGCCTCTCGAAAAGACCCGCTGGGCCATGGGGTAGCGGGAGCAGGGGGCATCTTTTGGGCCCGGGGAAGGATTCAAAGGGGAAAAAAGCTGCCTTCCCGCAGAGGTGGTGGACCTTGAAAAGGGTGAAATTGGGATGCGGGCCCCTGGCCCGTTTCTGCTGGCTGCAAGGGGGGGGCAGGGTGGACCAAACCCCAACGAAACCACTTTTTTCCCCGGGGCCCCGGATGGGGGACGTCATGGGGGTTGGGCGCAGGGGGGTTTCCAACGTTTTCTCCCTGGCCACGCTTACTTTCTGCAACCCCCAAAATTTTACATATACCCTTATTCGGCTCCTCCGGGGGTCTTAAAAAAAAAAAACTGCCACACCGGGCCCAGTAGCTGTTTTACCGGGCCCAACCGGGTCCGCACTGAGTTGGGCTATGCCGCCGCTGGCCCTCGCGAAACCCCGTGCCCTAACTGTCTTGGACCTCCCAAGCGGGGTTTTTACCCCGGGGCCCTTGGGGTTCCCCACCTCCCCACTGCTGCCCCACCCTGCTGGGAATCACGGGCCCCACAAAAACCCCCTTGCCCGGGCTGCGCCCCTGCCTTACCGCAAAACAAAGCCCTCTTCTCCTGACGATGGAAGCCCTTGCCTTTTACCCGGCTCCCCAATTTCGGTCCCTTTTCTCCCTCTAAACTATTTGTGTTTCATTTTTCACTACTGTCCTCATCAAAGGGGGCCCGGTAACCCAGGGTGACCTTCACCCCATGAAACCTCCCCTGCCCCCTCTTTCCCCAAACTATAAATTTGCCCCCAAAATGCAAGAAAACTTGGGGGTATTGGCCCCATTTTTTTTTCGCTGCCCAAATAGCTGCGACTGCCCCCTCAAATTGTTTTATCCCCGCAAATAAATGGCGCTTTAGCCCAGACCCATAGTTGAACCCCCGGCGAGGGAACTGGATGGGACAGAGGCGGGGGGTGAGGCAGGTGTGGGCCCCCTGACCCGCTCCCGGGCCATGCCAACTAAGTTTTTGTGTCTGAGGTTCCCACCGACTCTTGGCCCGGGGTTGTCAGATGTTTTCGGGAGGAGAGGTTTACCTAGTCAACCCTTTAAGAAAACCCCTTTGGGGGGGCTGAAACCAAAACCTCCCGCTAGAAGGGGCAGCGGCAGTTTGGGGCCCACCGAAATGACCCCCGCTGCGACGTCCCCTTGGGGGTTCTGCGACCTTTGGGGCCCGTTTCAGAAATGTTTGTGCCACTGCCCCTTTGCAGGGTTTCAGAGCCTGCCACCTCCTGTCTGGGCTACTGTTTTTTTAAAAGTACAGACCCCTGTTTGATGAAGCTATCTGTAAAGAAAAATATACACCCTGTTTTTTACTCCAAAATTAACCCGTAAAAAAGCTTGGGGAACCCTTGGGTAAAATTGCCCCCCTCCACAAATGGCCAGGAAAAATTTACTTGTATGTGTCGTTTACAAGCACTGTGTTTTTACTAAATGTAAAAAACACAAACAGGCTAAAATTTAAACCCTTTGCTTGTGAAATTTTGCTAAAGGAAAAAAGTATAAAAATTTTGGTTTTTGAAAAAGAACGGTTTTTTTTTGGGCCGCACAGCACCCAAAAAAACGTTAAAATTTAAACCCCCGGATGAAAAAATTGGGGGCAATAGGGAATTTAACCACCACAAACTAGTAACTTTGTACGTGTTACAATGGTTTTATTTTCTAAAAACCACCCCAACAAGGATTAAAAAAATTTAATTAACTTTTGCTTTGAATTAGGCTAAACCCCAAAAAAAAAAATATATTTGGGGTTTTAAAAAAAACGGTTTTTTTTTGTCAGCACACCAGAAAAAAAAACCCTTTTAAATTTAAACCCCTGGATGGGAAATTTTCGCAATAGAAAATTTTGGGCCCCCACAAACTAGTAGCTTTGTACGTATTACAATTTGGGGATTTTCTTTCGGGGAACACAAAAAAGAAAATTTAAAATTTTTTTTTAACCTTTGTTGTGAATTAGGTACCAAAAAAATATATATAATTTTGGGGTTGAAAAAAAAAAAAAACGGTTTATTTTTGTCAGCACCCCCAGCAAAACAAAGCTTAATTTTAAACCCCCGGAAAGTTTAAATTTTCGCAAAAGAATTTTAGCCCCACAAACTAGTAACTTTGGGAGCGTGTTTTCAATGGCGTATTTTTTACGCCACACAAAAAAAGAAAAAAAATTGTAATTAACCTTTTTCTTGTGAAATTTGGCTAACCCCAAAAAAAAAAATATAAATTTGGCGTTTAAAAAAGACGGGTTTTTTTTTTTCAGCACACCGCCCAAAAAAACGGGTTTTTAAATTTAAACCCCTGGATGTAAAATTTCGCAATAGAATTTACCCCCACAAACTAGAACTTTGTAGCGTGGGTTTCAATGGCTTAATTTTTTACGCCACCCCAACAAAGAAATAAAAATTTTAATTAAAACCCTTTGCTTGTAATTAGGCTACCCCAAAAAAAAAAAAATTTTTTATTTGGCGTTTAAAAAGACGGTTTTATTTTTGTCAGCACAGCAGCAAAAAAAACGCTTAATTAACCCCCCGGGGTAAATTGCGCAAAAAGAATTGAGGCCCCCACAAAAATAAGCTTTTGAGGGTTACAAAAGGCGTATTTTCTTCCCACACAACAAGAGATAAAATTTTTTTAAATTTTCCCCTTTTTTTTTGAATTAGGCTACCAAAAAAAAAAATTTTTATTTGGGGTTTTAAAAAGGGGCGGTTTTTTTTTGTCCACACACCAGCAAAAACCAAAAGCTTTTAAATTTAAACCCCCGGATGTAAAATTTCGCAATAAAATTTTTCCCGCCAAAAAGAAGTTTGGGATTTGTATTGGAAAAAAAAGTGTTTTTTTAAAGAAAACAACAAAACTGGCTTAGATCCCCTTTGGAAATTTAATTTTTTTTCAGCGCAGTGGACGCACACTGGATTTCAGATCCAAAAAACCCCAAAAAAAACAAAAATAAAAATTTAGAGAACAGTCCGTGCAAGCTGAGACACCCCTCAAAAAACCCCCTGTGGAAAAATCAGTTCTTCAGAAAGCGCTAACACCCCCACGGGAAACCCTTTCCCGCCCTTACAGTAGAGGAGTGTGAGCTCCCAGCGGGCCGCTCGTTTTTTAAAGGCGGGGACGTCACAGAATTTCCCCCCGGTCTCCCGATTGGGTTAAACTCCCGCACATGTTTATGAGGCTAAGGCCCCTTTTTCCCCCAGAGTGCTTTGCCCCCGTAGCGCCATTGCCGCAGCCCCTTTTATCAACCAAAACACACCGTTCACCCCAAGTACCCCAAAGTTTTGGACTTCCCTCCGAAAACCCAATTTTCCCGAAATTTTAAACGAATTCCAAATTCGTTTTAAAATAAATTTTTTTTTTGCCCCCCCCTTTTTCTAATGGGTGTAAAATTTTAAAAGATCGGCATTTATTTATTTTTTTTTTTGGGAAAATTTGGGAAAAAGGGGGTTTTATTTGAACTTTTATTTTTTTTTGTAACCCCCCGGTGTTTTAGCTTTCCCAAATTTGTTGCCCAACACCCGGCTGGGGTTTGGATAACGCTTTCGAACCCGCTGAAAAGCCCCTTTAAAAGGGGGTCAGTAAAATTTTCCACTTTTCCAATGCGATAAAGGGTTTTAAAAAAATTTCATTTGTCTTTAAAATTGCTGACTTTGTTTAGGTTTTCATTTTACAAATTGACCGAAATTTACATGTTAAAAATTATGTGTACGAAGGTTTTTAGTGGGGGAAAAATGCCCTAGCAATCGAAGCACCTGCCCATAGGCCCGCTGTCAACACCCCTTTTTTGGTTTTAAAAAATGGTAAAAATTAGCACCCATACAGCAAAAAAAAAACACTTTATTTAAAAAAAATTTCCCCACAAAAATCTCCCTTATTGACTTTTTTATGGAAGAAAAAAATCTAATGCTGGTCCCACGTAGCCCAATTGAGTTAAATATAGCCCAATGGGTAAAACCGCAGAGATACAGAAACATTTTAAAAAAAAGCTTTAAAAGTACTAAATTCGCTTCCTGCCCCACGGGAAGGTCTTCCAGAGCTGATCTTTGGGGGGAGCAAAAAACAAAATTCAGGACTCAAAATATGACCCTTTGGGGGGGCCAACACGGGGGGGGCCTCAGTGAAAATCTCCAGGGCTTTAATCTTTTTTCCCCACCCAGTATACTTTAGTGTGTCTTTTTTTTCTAGGGGGCTTTTCCCCCCTTTTCCCCTGGTTATCCCCCAAAATTGTCCCCCACCTTCTTTTTATCTTTGCCATGTAACCCACTTTAAAAAGTTGTTTCCCTCTTTATTTGTGTTAGAAAATTGTTTCGGGTTAAAAAAATTTACAAAAGGCTGTATGAATCTTTCTGTCCCCTTTAAATTAATTTTGACCCCAAACCGGGGCCCAAAACTTATTTCAAACCCGCCCCAAGACTAAAAAATGTTTCAACCCCCCAAAATAGATTTGGGGGCCTTTTTTTTGGGTTTTGATGCCATTCGGGGTTAGAACATTGGGCATGTCACTTTTCCCTTTTTCCTGATCCCAAACAGAATCAAAAAACCCAGTATGGGGGAAATTGGATTTTGGAAAAGGTTGGGTAGCTAGGAGTTTAAGTTTTTCTGACAAATGTATTATATATTACTATAAAACCCATTATTTACTGTTTTAATCTAGATGAAAAAGGCGGTTTTAAAAATGTTGGGGACCAAATTTTTTCTTTCAAAAACCTTTGTAGCTAGTGAGTGGGTCAGTTAATTACCTGGGTACTGTTCCCTCCAAACTTTATATTAGAGGACAAGTTACTGCCAGGAATTTGTATGCTCTTGGAGGGGAGAAGGGGATTATTGAAAAGGAGGGTGGATCCGCGGGGGCCAATGAAAGCGTTTGGAAAAAAACCCTTAAGCCACGGGGGGAAGGAAAAAATTTTCCCCCGGGGGTTTTCACCAGAGCCCCCCGCAAAGCGGGGGGACTTGTGGCGGGTGGGCTCCCAGGTCGTTACCCCTGACTGTTTTGCTTGGGGTTTGGGGGCCCGGGGTTTCCCGGTGGTGCAGAAACGAAATTTCCGGGGAGGCTTTGTCGGGGGGGGCAAAAGGGGGTGGGGCCAGGAAAGCAGGGGTTTTGTAGTCAGGGGACGGGCAGACGGCCCGGGCAGCGGAAAAGGGCAAGGTCGGGGAAACGTAAGAAAAGGGGGGGGGGGGGCTGGTACAGGGGTTTAAATCAATAGGGAAACCTCCAATACTCTCAAAAGCCCCAAAAACACACCAAAAAGGCGGAAGAAATGGGGGCGGTTACCTTAAATAGGCCCAGCGCCCGACAAATTAACCCCAATTTTTGGGACACGGGCCCTTTTTAAAAATTTTAGAAAAGCCGGCCCCGGGGTGCCTTAAGGGGGGGGCCCGCGCACGCCCGGCCGGGAAGGCAGGGGGGGCCTTTCACCGGAGTGGGCCCAGGTAAAGAGGGGCCGGCGGCCGGGGCGCAGAGGGGTGGTCGCGGGCCGCCGCAGCCGCCACGCCAGCCCCCCCCTGCGAGGGGGGATGGTCGCGGGGGGGCGGACCCCGCCCCCCCGGACAGTACCCCCCCTTAGGTTTTCCCCCTTTTTTTTAGAAACCTAGAGAGGGGGTCGGGGGAAAAGGGTTGGGGTCCCCGGGTTTCCCCAACAAACCCTCCTCCTGCCCAAACCCTTTCCCCAGTAAATGAGAAAAAACCGCTTCCCCCTCACTGCCTTCTGTGCCAACCCCTCTTGCCTCAAAGATTTTAAATCAGAGTTGGCCACAGGAGAAGGCGAAAAGGGGCCCACGGGAAAAGCGTTTCCCAGCACCCCGGCTTGAGGAGAGAGACTTTGGAAAGGGGAGTTGGGTTTGCGCAGGGTAGGGGGGCGGTGGAGCTTGTGGGGAAGGGGGGTTTTGGGACTTGCAGTACCTCAATGGGACCCCGTATTTAGGACCAAATTGAAAGTAGGCCCCAAAAAGCAAAATTATTTGCTGGTTTACCCAAAACCCTTATCCCCTGGCTCAAATAGGGGGGGGAAGTCCTACGGTATCTGTCACCTGGATTTTTGTGCGGGCAGAAGCCGTAAAGGGCCTGTCGTGGAGCTGCCATAAAGCCTTGATGCCCTTTACTTGGGCATCCACGGCCGGGACATGAACAAAGGTAGAAAAGGGGGGAGGTGGGGGGGGGAAAATGTGCCCAAAACCCCCAAAAAAGGGGGAGGCCCCCGCGGACCCCAAAAATTAAAAAGGTTTTAAAAAAAAACTCCGCCCGGGAAAAGTTCGGGGACCATTTTTATCTAAAGGGCGGACAAAAAAAATGCCTCGGGTGGGTGCCAACCCCGGGTTTGGGCCCCTTTAAACCCCTCCCCATTAGCCCTTGGGGGGGGGTTTGGGGAAAGAAAAGGGCCCTAAGGGACCTGAAATTGACCCCCAAAAAGCCCAAAAAAATTTTTGAAATTTAAATTTTGGCCCCCCCTATCTGAGAAATAGAAAAGGGGAGCCGTGCAGGGGAAAAACCCTTTGACGAAAAAATGGGGGGCCAGTTGGGGGGCAGAGGGTAACCCGGGGCAGGGGAAAAAGGGGGGGCCTTTGGGGGAAAAAAAAGGGGGGTTGGGTTAAAAAACCCAGAGGACCGTTTTTCCCAGGAGGGGGGAGGTCCTTTTAATGAAGTCCAGGGGCAAAAAGGGTTCCGGGGTTTTTTTGGCACAGGGAGCGGTGAAAAAGGGGCCCCGGGGGTTTGAGGCGGGGAAAAACCTTTAAATTAGGGGCCCCAAGGAGGTGAAAGGCTAAAACCCAAAGTCCCTCATGCCCTGAGCAAGAGTAGGCCCCCCATTAATACGGGATAAAAATTTGAAGCGACCTATGAACTCCTGGGTGCCCAGCCATATGAAAAGGAGTGTCCCCACTTCAGGTTTTTGGGCGCAAGGCAGGTGACTTACGTTTTCCCCGGGAGGTAGGTGCTGGGGCCCGGGGGCACCCGGGGACGGGGGCCCGCCCCGGGGGGGACAATGGGGCTGGGGGGGGGAGCCTCGAGATCACTGTTTTCCGGGGGGAAGGGGTAGACCCTCAGCTCTGAGGTTTTTTTCGGCGGGCCCAAAAAATGTGGGGGGAAGTCAAAACGGGCAAAGAAAAATTACCACCTGGGGTTTTTTTTTTGGCCCGGGGATTAAGGGTTAAACCCGGGACGGGAAAGAATAGGAGATTCTTGGGGTTTCTGTAAAAAATTTTTAAAATAGGGTGGCGGCCCCCCCCAGTAGGTGACGCCTTTTTTCCCAAGCCCCCGCTTTTTGGGCCTGAAATTACGTCACCAAGGGGTTAGTTTTCTCGGCAGGGGGGAAGGAATGTCTTGGAAAAAAAACCACAGGTAGTGCTTCCCGCGGGGATTTTGGCAAAAGGCCCGCCCCCGGCCGACGGGACAAAGATCCACTTCCAAAATTTAAAGGGACAGTTAGGGTTGGACGAGACGGGGCCCGGACCCGGGAAGAAAATGCCGTTTTGGGCCCCGGTTGAAGGCTTTTTGGGGCCCTTGGGGGGCCCGGGTTTTGGGGTTGGCATTTTCCTATTCAGGGCCCCCAAGGGAGCCCCCCATTTTGTAGGGGGGTTAAATTTCCCTAAAATTATTGAAAATTCCCAAAAAACTTTTGAATGGCCAAAAGGCCCACCGGTTGGGGCCACTGCAACACCGCGGAGAGCTTGGGGGATCCACCCGGGAGACCTTATCAGGACGATGTACCCTAAAAAAAGGGGAAAGGCTGGAAAGTTAAAAGGGGCCCCTTTTCGGGCTTGGAAAAGAGCTGATGGTGCGGGTCGCCTGGGGGCCCTTTGGGGGCAGGGGGGGGAAATGAGTCTCGAGATCAGGGGATAGATGGGGAATATCGCCCAAGTAGACTTTTAGACAGACATAGAGTAGGCCCCGGAAGATCTCAAAAAACAATTTCCTGAAATACTCCCGGAGCGTTGCAAGAAAAAAGGAATGGCAAAAACCAAAATTATCGAAAGGGGCCGTCCAGTGTATTAAATCCCTTTTTCCCATTGTATTCCCTAATGCGGATTAATTTTGTAGGCCCGCGTAGATCCCGTTTAGAAAAAATTTTTTGCCCCACGCCGGGGTCAAAAAGTTCGGAGATTAAGGGCAACGGGTAGGGTTTTTTTTGGTAAATTTTTTTTCAGGGCCCCCTGTCGATTGGAAAGGGGCCCGGGGGGACCCCTCCCTTTTTTCACGGAAAAAGAAGCCCGGGGGCCCGCGGAGACGAGGCCCTTTCGGATGATCCTTTGCGGAGGTTCTCCTTGCGTACTCAGAAAATCGCCTTAGGGCCCGGGAAAGGGGAGAGGGTAAACCCCCGGGCCCTTGGGGGAGTTTCAGCCAGGTTGAGGTCAAATGGGACAATCATAAGGCCGGTGTGGGGGGGGAGTCTCAGCCTGGCTCTCCCAAAAAGACATCGGCAAAGTCCCAAATAAGGCGAAAGGGAGCCCCGGAGGGGTTTGGCAGACTTCCCGGGGAGGGCTTTAGGAGCGAGTTTGGGGGCTTAGACAGGGGAAAGAGAGAGCACGCGGGAACCCCCCAAAGCCCTGACTTCACCTGTGCTCCAATCCAAAAATCGGGGTATGGTCTGCAGCCAAAGGGGGGCCCCGAAGGGTTTTCCAGGGGATCGAGGGGGACTAGTAGTTGCAAAGTCCTTGTTTAAGGGCCCCCCAAATTTTCAAAAAGGGGGGGGCCGAAAGGAGGCGGATAGTGTCCCTTTAAAGGGATTCGCCATGACCGAGGAGACGAAAAAAGGTTTCTGCAGCGGAAGGGCACCGGGGACGGGAAAACCCGGTCCCCAAGTTTTGTGGTTATGAAGTTTCCTTTCCCATCCTGAGTCGATAAAGGGGGGTGGCCCCGAAAGGTGCTGTCCGGAGAAGCCCAATTTACGGGCTTTGGGCAGAGGGGAAAAGGGCCCTTTGACCTAGGGTTGCCCCTCCCACGAGCCCTTAAGGGAGGGCCGGGAAAGGGGGGTTTCCCCCAACCCCGGGGGCAAGGACAGTCCCAATGAAATGGAAAAACCCCCACAATAAAAGCAAAACTGCTTCAGACGGACGCTGAGAAAAGTTCCTCCTGGGACAGGTTTGGGGTCTTCGACCTGCAAAAGGTTTTCCCCTTCAGAGGCCCTTGGAGGCGGAAGAGGTGGGCCCCCTGGAAAAAGTGGGGGGCCAAGCGAGGGAGGCGGCGTGGGGCGGACGGTTTCCCTTTTTCCGGCGGGGGTTTTGTTGCCTTTCGGCAAAAAGGGTTTTCCCCTGGGGGGCCAAATGGATTAGGGATCCAAGGCAGTGGTAAATCCCGAGGGCGGCTGGGCCTTGAAATTTGCCCCGAGAGGCCTTGCCAAAAATTTTGCCAACCCAAAGGGTTCGTTTTTCCAGTTTCCCGCTCCGAAAAACGAGAGGGGGAAAAAGAACCCAATACTGACCCACTGTTTTGGGGGGTCGCCCGGAAGTAAACCCGGGGGCAGCCTTTCGACCGCCGAAAAAAGTACGGCCCCGGTTCCTCGATGACGGTGCCCCCCCCCGGAGGAAAGTTTTGGGGGTCCGCCTCAGGGATCCCCCCGATCCCTTTGTGGGTAGCCCAAGCCAAGGTTTCGACAAGAGGCTGATTATAAGGCCAAACCCTTGGGTCGCCTGTAGGGAATTTTGGTTTCCCCATTTATTTCGAGGTGGATGGAGCCTGGGTGGGTTTAACCCTCTGCACTTCTTGGGGTCTCCATGTTGGTGGGGGGTGGCAGGGTGCAGAGACGGTCCGGGGAAGGCCCAAGCAGGTAGAGCCAAAGGAATTTCCGGGGGGCAAGGTTTAGGTGCAGGGGCGGCAGCCGATGGAGGCAGGGCGAGTCGCCCCCGGGTTTGAAAATGGCCCCAAGGTTTGGGCGAAAGCGGTTTTACTCTGCTGGGCGACAAAAATTTTTAGTGTGGGCCCCGGGGATCAGGCAGAGGTCCCCGGCGGGTTTCCCTGGCCCCGTCCCCGTACTGTAACGGGGGAGTGGAATCCGCTGGGCCCCAAGCCCAAACGATGATTTGCTAAGCCACGGGCCGGGAACGAAATCTTAAATAAACCCCCGGTTTTCACCAGAGCCCGCCCCAAAGCGGGGGTTGGGGCTTGCTGCGGGGTGAGGTACCAGGTCGGTTTCCCCTTTGGGGGGGACCCTTTCTTGCGGTTTGGGGGCCGGGGTTTCAGCGTGGTACAGAAACGTAATCCGGAGGCGAGTCGGGGAAAAGGGGAAAGGTCAAGGGGAGGCAGCAGAGGTTGTAGTCGAGCCGGGGCCCGCCGGTCCCCGGGCCCGGCGGCAAAACAGGCAAGGCGGGGAAAAGGAAGCAACGGACTGGCACGGGTTTAAACAATACGGAACTCCAATTTTCTCTAACGCACCCAAAAAAAAAACCCCCCAGACTGGCAGGAAGTATGGGGGCGGTAATTAAAAGGACCCCGCGCCCGACAATTAAAACCCTTTTTGGGACACTGGGCCCCTTTTAAAATTTTAAAAAGCCCGGGGGCGCGCGCCTTAAGGGCGGGGCCCCGCGCACGGGCGGCGGGACAGGCAGGGCGGGTTCACGGAGGCGGCCCGGTTTGGAGGCGGCGCCGGGCAGAAAATGGGGTTTGGGCGCGAGCCGCCGCGTCGCCCCGTAAAACCCCCTTTCGGCGGGGAGATGGTCCGGGGGGGAGCGGAGCCCCGCCCCCCGTGACAATTATTATATCCCTGCTATTAAAAAACGTAGGGGTTAAATTAAGTATTCGGTGGTGTGGGTATTTTGGGGGGTTAATCCCAGCTTTTCCCCTACGTGTTGTTTTTCACCCTGTCTGAGGCAGTCCAAGTCAGTCCAAGTCAGTAAAGGGTCTAGCTAATATCTCTATCACTCACGACCTAGGGCACAAAGAACACAAAATAGTTTAATACCAGAATCTATAATGGTCAGGGAAAGTAAAATGGTTAATCTTCTTTACCTACGATCAAGTGGTTTACTGACCTCTCAAGGCTCCATTGTCTGCTGTCAAGTCCTGTTTCCTCTGCACTGACAATAGAGTAAAAAAGCAGGAGTATGGATTGGATTGTGGAGTGGATTGTGCAGTTTTTAGCTCTTTCTATCATCCATCAGAATGTTTTCTGAGTGCTCTGCTCAAAGTCTTACTGGATGCAGACTTTCTTTTAGTGGGGGGCAGTCTTAAAACTGTAACGCAATATTCCCTTTTAAAATTTAAAAGTAAACAGAACAATTTAAAAGGTTTTGTTCAGTTTAAAAACATTTTAGAAAAGGGGCCCAGGGTAGGGAAAAAAAAGTGTACATACTTCCAGTCCCCCGCTGTTGACCTCTGAAATTCCCGGGGGATGTCTTTTTCAGTTCTGAGTTCCCTCCTGCCAAAAGGAAGCCTGTGTCCTTCACAAACCATAGCGCGAGCCTCCTTTTGTTGGAGGGAAAAACCTAGAGAAAAGGGGAAATTGACCTGGGGCTTTCATTTAAAGAAGTTGTGCCACCAAACTTATTGATGACATAGCAATAGGTTCCCACCTTTTGTACTTTTGGCACAATTGGTACAATTCCTTCAAGAAATGGGCAATTTTTTCAGGTAGGCCCCCAAGAACTTGTTAAAGGGGATTTGCGAGACGAACGTTTCTTACCTCTCTCCTTAGCCAGGGGGAATGTCAAAAAATCACGCTGAGCATGAAGCTGAGGGGGGAGGGTGGGGCCCCGTGAGGAGTGAGGAAACCCAAGGGGCGTCTCAAAAATTAAGTGAAATAATAAAAAAGTACAAGAGTGGTTCTCATACAGCAAGACACAGCCTCAGACTGCACTGTCAGGGGGAGCCTTTTTTTGTAGAAGTAAAGTAAACAAATCACGGAGCTGAAAGAGAGAGAGACGCACACAGCCGGGCACAAACTGCAAAGGGATCCTGGACATTTTTTCACTAAAATAATAAAACTAAAACTTGTGGTTCGTATACAAAAACAACGCTTTTCCCCAAAGCGCTTGAAAGCTCCTTCATGTTCTCTGTCATCGATAAAGCAGGGATCTAATCACTCTACAATTTTTATTTGATAAAAAAAAAAAACCCAATTGCTCCCCGGGTGCCTTAAAAACTTTGCAGCTCAGTCTATCGGGATAAGAAGGTGATCTGCGCAACCCCGGGCCCAGCAGACAGCAGCTCTTTCGGTCGTTTTAAATAAAAGTTTAAAGTAACCAAGGGCATGAAAGGAAGGCTGTAGCTCCTCAGACTGCAATTTTTGTAACACAAAATTTAAAAAAGTGTTTAAAAAAACCCTTTTGGAGGACCCCAAAAACATTAATGTGGAAAACCCCCTTTTAAGACCACGGTTGTTGCCCACATAGCTGCAGATTTCCCCGCGAATTTACGGGAACATGTAAAAAAAAAAATTGACATTTCGGTGAAGGGAAATTGGGATTTGAAAAAATTGAAAAAAAATTCTCCCTCTCGCCAAAGTTTTATTAAGGGGGACAACCCCACCAAATATGCGTGGGCCCACATAGTCCTTTTTCAGTATAATAGCTACGAGGTCAGTGATTGCGTTAAACTGGAAAAACTCTTCTCCTCTTCAAATCTCTGAAGTCATTGCCAGAGTTAACAATCAATGTCATGCGGAGAACTGCCTTGCGATCCCCCCTCACCTTATTCCCAAAATGAAACTCAGATGGTCTCATTGGCTTCATTAGGTTTTGCTAAAACCCCACAGCTTTTTTAAGTGTGTTACCTTACTCCCTTTTCCCTTTTTAAACTCACCCGGGGGAAAATGAGTTGCTTGCTGGTATGTAATTTGTTTAATTCCACATTGTAAATGGAACATAGATACCAACCCATATACAAGTTTACTTTTTCTTTTTAATACCTTTCTGATCAATATTAAGTCATGGCTATTTGTTTTTCTTGTTGTTGTTTTTCTTGTTGTTGTACTTTGTTTTTTGCCAATTTCCTTTTTTAAAGTATAAAATTTTCTGTACTGCGTAATTTCCATAAAACTCTAATAAAAATTATTGTTTAAAAAAAAAAGAAAAGAAAAAAAGAAAAAACCCCATAAAAATCTAATTAAAAGGGATGTTCAACTTGTCTTTTGGGGGAATTAGGGGGGCATACTGTGCTGCCAATTGCTGGGTGTTTTAGAAGTACATGCTGGCCAGCACATACTTCTAAAATGCTCTGTGCTCCCGTAGACTTTCACTTTCCCCGTCACTTCTTTCTCCCAGAGGAATATTGTCAGGAAAAAGGGAGGTAATCTAGCTTTAAGAGAGCAATGAATTACCGTATTTGCGGGGCATACTTAAGACATATTGCAGAGCAATTAGGCACTAATTTATGCCCCAAAAACTGGTGAAAAATTTTATTCAATTAAAAAAAAAAAGCAATAAGGGCCCTTTCTTTCATAAAAGAAAATTTATAGGTTACAGAAGGTAAAGATGTGCTAGTTTTGACCAGTCCAAAACTGCATAGCCCAGATAAAACATTGGGGGTACAAGGAAATAATATTTTAATTAAAGAAACAGGTTCTAAGGGTCACATTGAAAAGGGGTTGGACAGAAAAAAAATCAAAATGAAATAATAAAAATTAATTTTTATTTATATAGCGCCAACATATTCCGCCACTTTTTAAAATTTTTGGGTAAAATACAGCATACACATTAAAAAAAACTTACAGATGAGACACATGTGAGGGGCCCGCTCGTAAAAGTTAAATTATTGGGTGTATGGGTGAAACAAAAGGTGAGAATGCCAAATTTAAAATGGGCCACCCCGTTTTATAAATAGGGGTGGTTTACATGAAAAATGGGTGAAACGCCACCCTGAAAGTACACCTATATATAAATAAGTGCCTGTGAGTGCTTTAGTGTAGGGAGTGACAGATGTGTGTGATAGCAGTTAGGGATCTTGGTAGGCCAGACTGAGAAAATGTATTCTTAGGGCCCTCTTAAAACTATGAGGGTTGTGAATGTGCCTGATCGCCCGCGGTAGCATATTCCAGAGAACTGGTGCCGCATGTGTGAAATCTTGGAGACGGGCATAGGAGGTTTGGATGAATGATGAGTGTAACCTGACATCAGCAGCAGAGCGGAGAGAGCGGGTCGGGTGGTAGACAGAGACGAGGGAGGTGATGTAGGGGGTGCAGCGTTGTGGAGAGCTTTATGGGTGAGAGTGATGAGTTTATACTGTATCCTGTACTGAATGGGCAACCAGTGCAGTGACTGACACAGGGTAGAGGCATTAGAATTTCTTTCTTCTGCTCTTAGAGGCATTAGTATAGCGGCTGGAAAGAAAGATGAGCCTGCCTGCTGCATTCAGGACAGATTGAAGAGGGGAGAGTTTGCACAGAGGAAAACCGATTAGCAAGGAGTTACAGAAGTCAAGAAGAGAAAGAATGAGGGCCACAATGAGAGTTTGAGTTTTTTCCACAGTGAGAAATGGATGGATTCTGGAGATGTTCTTGGTGTGCAGGTGACAGGAGCGGGCAAGGGATTGGATATATGGGGTGAAGGTCAGATCAGAATCTAGTATAACCCCCAGACAGTGGGCCTGCTGCCTAGGAGTTATGGTGGTGCCACACACTGAAACAGAAATAGAAAGGGTGGAGGGGGGTTGGTTACAAGATGGCGGAAAGACAAGAAGTTCAATTTTAGTGAGGTTTAGTTTCAGATGGAGAGAGGACATTATGTCAGAGACAGAGGACAGACAGTCACTGGTGTTTTGTAGGAGAGTAGGATGATGTCATGGGAGATGTATAATTGGGTGTCATCAGCATAGAGATGGTACTGGAAGCCAAATCTGCTGATGGTTTGTTCAATCGGGGCTGTGTACCATGAAAAGAGGAGAGGGCCTAGAACCGATCCCTGAGGAACTCCAACATCAAGAGGTGAGAGAAGAGGAGGTAGATTCGAATAAAGAGACATTAAAGTAGCGATCAGACAGGTAAGATGAGAACCAAGAGAGAGCAGTGTCCTGGAAGCCAATGGCACTGAGCATGCTGATGAGAAGTTGGTGATAAACAGTGTCAAATGCTGCTGACAGATCCAAGAGAAGCAGCAACGAGTAGTTACCCTGAGATTTTGCTGTTAGGAGGTCATTTGAGACTTTAACTAAAGCAGTTTCCATGCAGTTTAGGGTGCGGAAACCGGATTGTAGAGGATCAAGAAGAGAGTTAGTAGAGAGATAGCTAGAGATGGGCGAATTGATTCAACAGTGGAA
>JAODAL010032095.1:0-47465 GCA_025379985.1 Phyllomedusa bahiana | reverse complement strand
CCGGGAACCGTAACAAAAAAATAAAAAAACCCTTTAAAGAAAAATGTCTGCAAAATTACGATAAATAAAAAAAATGCGCGGTGTTTTGGGCACGATTGAAAGGCCCAATGCTTTTAAGAGTGTCCCAAAAGGGCCCATTTTCCCCCCCACTTCCAATCTGGGGAGGGAAGGGGGGCAAATCGGGACAGGGAAAATGACGGGATTTTTCCCCCAAAGGGGCCCCCCACCCCAAAGCCCCGGGGGTGGGTTTCCGCTGCAGCTATGCTGTGGGGGGCCCGTCCCCCCAAAGGGTTTCGGGTGGGGGGCCCCGGGAACTTAATTCATTCAAAAACGCCGCGGCCATTTTGGGGGCTGGGTGCTGAAGGGTTTTTAAAACAGGGGGCGGGCGGCAAAACGTTTGGCCCAAATTTTTGGCAAACCCGGGCCGGGGATTACGGCTTTTTGCCGCTAAAAACCCACCCCTATGCGGGGGGGCCCGCGCAGCATCCCCCTGCAAAGCCCCTAAGGGCCCCCTTTGGAACGTACCTTTTACTCCATTGTCCTTAAAGGGGGTTTTAAATTTTTGGGGAAGCCAACGAAAAACGGGTATTGCACTTTGTTTTTACCTGGCCCTTTTTTTCAGCAAAAATCACCCAAAGGGGATTGGTGCACCTTTTTAAGGGAAACATACTGTCACAGGCCCCAGAAAGAATCCAAAAGGGTTTAGAAAAGAAACACAAACGATAAATCAAAGGGGGAAAAAGGGTTTTAATTGTACCCCCAGTGCCCAACAAGAAAATCAACGTTTCACATGGGTTTCCTATGTCAAGCCTTTTCCCAGACTAAAAGTTTTTTTGTTTCGCTAGGCCAAAAAGGGCTTGAAAAAAATAGAGTAAACAAAACCAATTTCATTCTAATGGCCGTTTTAAACCTTTAAAAACAATTTTTAAATTGTAACATTCCTCTTTTATTGTACAAATTTGGAATGCATAAAATTGGGGTTCTTTTGGGTTTTTTAAATTGGGGTTAAACCAAAAAGGGAATTTAAAAATACGAGATTTTAAAACCCCTTTTAAATAAAACCCAAAACCCCAGGGACTTCGCACAATTTTCCAAAATTGCTGCACGCCACTTCTTTTAATGTACACCCGCCAACAAAAAATTTTTTTTTAGACCTTTGCGTTTGAAAAAGCCCAACTAGGAAAATGAGGGGGAAAATTTTGTTTTCACAAATTACTTTAAAGGGAAGCCTACTGGATAGTCCCTCTCAATACTAATTTGGGCCCCCATGGATTTAAAAAATATACGCAATGAAATTTTATTCATTTTTGGGAGTCCTCTCCTATAAAACTCATCATTTAATTTTTTTCCATTGCCACTTAAAAATTTCATAATTTTTTTTGTGGGTTTTATTTCCGTACTTAAAGTATTATAAAATTTTTTGAAATTTTGGGGGGTTCCCAATATTTTTTTTTTACATTTTTTTTTTTTTTTTTTCCAGCAAAAGAAAACTTTTATTGAAAAACACAGACAAAAAATTTAAAACAAAACCTAGGGGTTTATATAAATTCAGTATACAGTAAATCCCAAAAAATTTAAATTTGCTTAAAAGAAGACACAGTTTAGTGCCATCAAAAAGACCCAAAAAGATCTGAAATTTTAAACCCAAAACACAAAAGGGCCCAAGGTAAAATTTTACAGAAATAATTTAGTACGGGGGGCATATACTGAAAACTAAAAAAAGGGAGCGCGTTCAATATTTTTAAAACAATCAGCTCTAATCCCAAGGGCTAGGGGTTTTTTTAAAACCTTGAAGGGACGGGGGTACCCCCCTTTTTAATTTTTTTTTTTTTTCCCTTTCCTTCTCCCCTCCACCCCCCCTCTCTAAAATCCTCCCTCCGCCCCGGTACTAAAAAATTTGAATGTCCCTTGGATTTAGGGGACCAATTTTTTTGTGTAGATAGAGTTTAAACCCAAAGGTTTACCAATTCTGTTTAAAATTTGGCCACTTTTATGAGGGGGGAAAACCAGTAGAGGATTTTCGCATGAAATTGGGGGGTTTTACTCAAAAGCTAGGGATTTTCCTGTAAAGGGGGGAGTAGTAGAAGTTTTCCCCCCCATAAGCGCAATAAAAACAGCGACAGCAATCAAAAACAGGGGCTAGGATGTGGGGGCAGTCAAAAGGGGAAAGGGGTTCATATGGGCAGATCAAAACAGTGCCATTTCAGGAAAAAGGGAAAGCCCTATCTTGAAATTTTCCTAAGTAGTTTTTCTCCCCCTGATCCAAAAGGGCGGGAAATCAGGGGGACAATTCCCCCACATGTGTAGTAGCGAGCCAACTTGCCCACATTGTCTCCAACAAGAATTTAGAGTATCCGGGAGTCGAGTGTGCAATTCGTGTGGGAGTTAGGTACCAATCTTAGTACTTTTCTTTCTATTTAATTCAAGTGGTTGAACACAATTGGAGTGTTTTTCGAAACAATAATTATAGCCTGCGACCAGCACTTTTGGGAAAAAGGGTCTGTCCCAAGGAGCTCCCCAACGTACCCCTCGCAGCCCGGGCTTGATAGATACTCTCCTCATCAAAGAGCGTCCGGTAAGCGGACCGACAAGCTGCCCCCCGGTTGAGGAACTGGTCCATAGTAGCCTTTGGAAAGGGAAGAGGGGCCCTCTCTTAGTGGCCATTTTATTGTCCCGCACTGCATGTCTAATTGAAGGAAGAGATAGAATTGACTACGGGGAATTGGTAGTCGGTTACACCCAACTTTTCAAAAAAACCCAAAAATTATGATCCCTTTGCTATTTCCCTCCAAAAAGTAGGGAAATTACCCTTTCAAAATTCTGTTTTGGGTAGGGTTCTTCGGAGTAGTCAATAAAAGGGATGGCCCTTGGGGTCATCAATTCGGTGACACCAACTTCCCCCTGTCTTGGCTATTTCTTTTGCCGGGCACTAGTGCGGGGAAAAATTTGAGTAGGAAAAATTTGGGGGGCGGTTTCCCCCCCTAACACAAAGCTAGTAGGTACCCCGAAAGTCCCCCCTAAAAATAGAGGAGTTTTCCCAAGGAAAACCCCAATGTTGGGCATTTGATGAAAACCAATGTGCCGAAAGGGCCCAGCATAGGGGGCAACTTTTTTGTATTTTGGGGGTTTTTGGGTTTCCCCGAAGGCCCCCGGGGTTCAAAATTTCCTGTTTAAGTGTTGTCTATTTCCCCGGGGATTTTTTCATTTTCCCCAAATTTAAAATGGGGTTTTTGGGTTTGCTTTTTGGGTTATGAGTTTCTCTGGGGAAAAAGGAAATGGTAATGATCTGGGATGTAGAAAAATTTGGGTAACAAAAACCTTTCGGGTCCCCGTTTATGCGCGCTACCCAAAAAACCCGTTAAAATTTATTAAAGTTTTAGCAATTTTTTTTCTGTAAAATTTTTTAAACTGGTTCTTTTAATTTCTTTTTCGATTTGTAGTTTCATTTTCGGGAAGGGTTTTTGGAATTCCCCATATACGTTAATTTTGGAGGGGGCCCAAAAAAAGTCGAACGGGGAAAGACGTTTGTTTCAATTCGGAGGGAAATTTAGGGGGAGGAATACAGATTTGGCCATGTTTATTTTTCTAAAAGGTTTGTTAAAGGCATATCGGCCGGCCAGAGAGGGATGCGGGAACAGAGCCCCTTAGGGTTCCGTGCCATGATGAGGATATCATCACCCGTACATTTTAAACCTTTATGACCTGCCCATGAATAGTAAAAACCCTCTATATTATTGTTTTTCCAAATATGTTCTGCCGGGGGGTTCAGCCCCAAATCATAGATAAAAGGAGACAGAGGGCAACCTTGTCTTTACCTTTTTGATTAATCAAATTTTGGGCCCGGACAAAAAAGCCGAGGGCAAAACCCCCTTGGCAAAAGGGGGAAAATTTTTATACGAGAGGTGATGGCCGAGAAAAATTCCTGCCCTGAAACCCAAATTTGCAAAACCCCTTCCCATGTATACCCCAATTTTTTTCTGTCGAACGTTTTTCTCTCCATCAAATTCTGTGTAGGGGCCCCTATTTCCAATGATGTCCATACGCGCCCTTTATGCCATCCCGGTTTGTCAAACCCCTAACGAAACCCCCCTTGGGTAAACATTGTTTTAAAACGGGAAAAAATAAATTGAGTCTATTGGCCAAAAATTTTGGCAGTGTATTTAAATGTCTAGCCCCAATAACAATGGGCCTGTAGTTAGTAACTAAATCTTCGGGTTTTACCAGTTTAAATTTTATATTGAAAATGTGGGCACTTTAGCTTTGCTGGGGGGGGGACCCCTTTTCAGCTTTTTCATTAAAAAGGCTAGAAAGTTGGGGAAAAGGGAAAGGGAAGAAAAAAATTTTTGGAATATTCTTTGGGTGAACCAAATCGGGGCCGGGGATTTGTTTGCCAATGCAATTTTTAAAATTGTCTGCTCCCACTTCCTGTATGGGGAGGGTTTGTTTAAGATTTTTAAATTTGGGTTTTTGGTGTCAGGGATGGGAGAGGCTTCCCCCCAAAAATTTTTCTATGGTTTCCCTAAAGAAGCGGGGGGAATTGGGTTTGGTGTTTTAATTGAAAATTTTGGGTTAGTGAACTATAATAGTTTTGCAAACGGTTAGAGATCGGGTTGCGGATCTCGAATGGGGCCGGATGTAGGGGGGTTTATTTTGGGGAAATTTCGGCTTTTGGGCCCTGCGGGGTTTTTCACTCTCCCCAAGATTTTACTGGGTCTATCTCCCAAGATAAAATTTTCCAAATGGAGTTTGTTTAAATGGAATTCGTATTTTTTGGATTTAAGGTCTGTAGTTTAAGTTAACGTTGCTATTTTTATTTTTTTGGGGGTTTTGGGGGAGTAAAATTTAAATTTTTGGTTTCTATTTCTTTTTTAATTTCGTTGGGGTGTCTGAAGCAAGATTTTCCCTTGTTCCCTTTTTCCCCGGGCTGGAAATTTTTATCCCACACCCCTCAAAGGGGGGTACCCCTTTTTAAAGAACACCCAAAAAATTTTCCCTCAGAAAGGGCCCCTTTGGGGTGTTTTTTTAAAAAATTTAATCTAAAAAAAAAGTTTTTGTTTTTCTTTGGGGGTTTCTTTCGGATTTGACAAAAATTGTTTAGATCCAGGGAGAATGGAAAGGGGGGTTGTTTTTGTCCTATTTTAAAGTTGATGGGGAGGGGAGCATGTTCCGCCTTAAGTTTTATTTCCCAATCTGGGAAGGGTTTAAAATTTTAAAATTAATGGGGCCCTATTCCCCAAATTTAAAATTTCTATTCTGGGAATTTTAATTTTTTGCTGCCGGAAGAAAAGTAAAGTCTCTTCCGAGGGGTAGCATACCCCGGGTTCCTTAAAGGTTCTCTTCCGAAATCAGACTGTCTCCCCGGAGCCCTTTTTGGGCCCGTTCCCCGACCTTATCCAAAAGGCCCTGTCGGGGGACTTCATTAAAGTCCCACATATGATTAGTTTCCCTTTTTGGGTTTTCTCTCCCTAACCAAAGTTTAACCCTTTCCCAAAAATTAAGAAACGGTTTTTGGTTTTTGGGCGCATTATTTTGCCCAAATTTGAAGGGGACCCTTTTTAAGGGGTTTGCCCCGGGGGAATTATAAAGCCCCCCCCGTTCATTTGTTATCAGGTCGACAAGGAAAAAAAAAAACCCCCCGAATTTTTGATAAAGGGGAAGGATCCCCCCAATTTTTTTTTCCCCGTTGGGGTTGTTAAAAATAAGGCACGGGAGAATTTCCCTTTTGTTGTAATCAAAAAAAATCTTTTTGCAGGGGAATGTGCCCTCCTGAACCCCAACCACTTTTTTTGCGTGGACCCTGGAGCCCTTTCTTTCCAAAAACAAAATCTTTTAAAAAAGGGGATTTAACCCGTTACCTTTTTGGGACATTTTTTTTACCCCCTTTTGGAAAAATTGTTTGGGTTTTAAATGTAGGGAGGGGGAACATTGTTCCGCCCCAAACTCAAGATGCCTGTAAAGGAAACCCTTTAGGAATAAATTTGGCTAGTACAATCTAACATCCCTTTTTAAACCAGTTTAACAAAAAAACAAAAACATTAAAATTTAAACCGGGAAAATTTGGGTTTTCCCTAGGGGGGAATAAAAAGTGGGGCAATAAATTTCCCTACAATCTGAAAAAAAAAAAAGGCACAAAAAAAGGTCTTGGGGAAAACAAATGTTGAACCTTATTGGGGGGCCCAGAAAAGCCCCTCCACCCGGGGTTTAGAAATGAAAGACCCAGAACCCGGGGGGGGTCAGCCCTAAAATCTTGTCAAGCCGTTTTGCCTGACCATAGGGGGGGTTAAAAAATTCCGGTCTAAATTTTGCTTTTTTTAGATGGGAAACTACCCTTGAGGGGGAAAAGCAAATTCCATTTCCCGAAGATTTAGGCAGGCCTCTTTTGGGGAAAATTGAAGATAAACTGAGCCCCATTTTTTGTTTATGATCATTTTTCACAGGGAATCCCCAGCGGAAAGCGGGAATTTTTCCTTTTTTCCCTTCTAGGTTTTTGGGTAGGGTTTTAAAATTTCCTCGACTTTTACAGCATGTCCGCTCCCTTTTTAAATCGGGAAAAGGGACAGCGCTTGGAAAGCGATCGGGGAGCGTGGGGATTTTTCGTAAGGCACGGGGGGAACTCTTCTTTTGTGCTATAAAATGGACCCCTGGCGATGGTTTTCTCGGGGGACCTGTGAAGGAAAGGTCTTTGGTTTTGGGGAAGCCTGTGGACTTTTGCCCGAGGGAAAGGTCCGCGGGAGGAAATTTATTTGGGACAGAAACCCCATCAATCATGGGGAAAGGGCCCATTTTTGGGTCGGGGGGCTACATTTTTCGGGGTTTCCCCCCGTATTCTTTTTTTTGTTGCGCCCTGACCTTCTTCGGGTTCCAGAAATTTTAATGACAGGCGACTTTACTTTTTTTAAAGATTTTTTATTTAGCGTCTACAGACAAATTGTGGGATTTGGCAAATTCAGACTTTTTTTTTCCAAATGGGGTCGGGTGCGAGAACTAGCGAATGAAAAGCCTTCCCTCGGGTCACCCAATCATCTTTTTAATGTAATTGAAAAAGGGGTTTAAAAAAGAGGAGAAGGGGTGCTAAAGGGGGGAGGCCACTGTGAGGGGTTTTTGAGAACCCGGAAAAGGACCCTTTGGTTTGTTCTGGGCCCAATGTTTCCCCTGCTCAAAGGGGAAACAAAAGGGGGGGGACAAAGGGGGGGGGATATCTCATTCCCGTTTGGGCTTGGAAGAAAAAAGGTTTTTCGGGGAGCTTTGCCCGGCTTGTTCCCGGGAAATTTTTTTTTGGGAAGTCCCCCCAAATTTTTTCCACCGAAAAGAAAGAAGGGTTAGGCCAATTTAGGATAAACCCCTCAAAAATTTTATTAGTGGTTTTCAGGTTTTAAACCAAAGGGTTCCTAGTTATTTCGGGTCGAAGTAATGTGGGGTTTGCAGCAGATTTCTCTCTTTTATTTATTTATTTTTTTTGCTTGTTTGTTTTCCTCGCTCTTCCTATGAGTGAGGATGTGCCCGGCTTGGTTTTTTATGAGATGCAAGTGTCTTTGCGTGAGGGGCAGGTAGCCCCGCCTTGTTTGTTTTTTAAAGGGGAACCCCTGCGGGAAAAGGATAAAGAAATTGGCGGGCGGGAATAAAAAGGATGGTAAATCTATAACAAAACTCTCGAGGGCCCTTTTTAATTTGGCAATTTTTCAGCCCGCCCTTTGGGGCCCCTGTGGGGAAAAAAATTTAGGGAAAACCCCTTTAAAGCAGGTGAGCACAGTTTCTTTTGGGGGGTTACGGGTTTAAATGTGTGTGCCACTTTAAAGGCAGGTGGCAGGGAGGCGACCCAAAATTTTTGTTCGGGTTTTCCCGGGGAAACCAATGGGGATGAAAAAGAAAGTAAAATTCCCTTATACTAGGTATGGGACAACACAAATTTCTGTTTTGGTTTTAAACGGAATTTGTTGTTTTTCCAAAGCAGTTTTTAGGCACAAAAAAAGTGTAGTAGTTCACTTTTAATAAAGGGCTAAAAGGGAAAAAAATTTTCACTAAAATAGTTTTTCCCCGGGGCGGTTAGGGTTGTGACCTAAAAACGGTGGGCAGCGGGGTTTCCCCCTTGTGCTGGCCCGGGGTCAGATTCAGCCCCCTTTTCCCTTTAGGGGCATGCAAAAAATCTCTAGGTTTTTGGTATAGGGTTTCTGGGGGGTATTTTAATGGGACAGGCCGCAAGGTGTGGGCAAGTCCCCGGGAAAAAAGGCCCCAAAGGCAGTAGGGCCCCAAATTTTGGGGGTTTTTTCTGTACCGGGGGCCTGGACCCCTGACCGTGTTTTATTACCCCCAAACCCGGGTCGTTGAGGAAATTTTTCCCCTATGGCCTGCAATAGGTCGTTGCCAGGGGCCCTTTTGGCACCCGAGGCCAAAAAAGTCCCGGGGCCGGGTTCTGCAAAAAGGGGCCCCGGGTGCCCCAGGGCCCCTTTTCAGGCCATTTGTTCTAAAAACTTCCCACCGCGATCCTCCGGGTGGGGGTGCCCCTTTGGGTTCCGGTGCAAGGACCCTGCGATCATTTTGGGGGGTTTTCCTCAGGAGCTGACGAAGCGCTCCCCAGGGGGGTATTCTCCCCCCCCCCTTCCCTCCGTTTCTCCCGGGGCCCCGGGGGGGAAAACCCACCGCTGTCTCCCTCATCGCCGTATTTTCCCGGTCTCGCCCCTCTCACCGCGGGGGGGCGGGTTTCAGGGGAAACGGTTTTTCGCCGGGGGAGGGCCCTCAAATTTGACCCCTTTTCCCAGCGGGCCCAGATGCTGGGTAATGAGGGGGGGAATTCGATGGGAAAGGTTTTTTCTATGGCTTATTTTTTGCCGCTTTTCTGGGGGTCTGATTTTGGAGCTCCTTCAAAAACGTCCCCCCACATTCCCCCGGTTTGGGCCCAATGCCCCCTTTTTATTTACATTTTTTTCTATAGCGTTAAAATTCAAAATTTTTTGGCCCTATATTGTAAAAAATTTTTTTTGACTATTCTTATCAATTTTTTTTTTAATTGTTTTTCCCCCTTTTTTTTTTATGTGGGGGGGCATTTTTCCCAGCACTTTTTATGCCGTCACCGCCTTTTTTTTAAAACCTCCCCGGTTTTATTTTTGTTTTACCCCCGGGTCTTGTGTTTTTTCGACCCCGGGGTTTTCTCTGCGCGTGCCCCGGTGATTTCTCCTTTTTTGGGTTTTTTCTACCATGCGGGGTGTTTTGGGAGATGGCAAATGGCAGGCGCCAGGCTTTTTCCCATAAAAAGGGCCTCCCCCCGGCCCGGGGATCACTGAAGTTATTGCGGGGGGGTTTCTTCGGGATTTTTTTCCTCCCTTGGTGCATTGCTTCTTTTTTTCTTTCTCAAAAGGGGAATTTGTTATTGTTTGCTCATTCTTTTTTTTTATTTTTAAATTTGGGTTTTGTTCGTTTTATCAGGGCTTTACAAAGGCTTGCCCCTGAATGCGTACCCCCTCATTACCCCTTGGGTTTTTTGTTTTGGTTTGGCCCGCTTTTTTAAATTTTTTTTTTTCATTAAATTTTGGGGATTTTAAATTTGGCCTAATTTTTGGGTGCTGGACCATATTTCTACTTTTTGCACATAGGGGGGACATTTTAATGTTTTTTTTAGCTTTTAAAACAAAAATTTTTAAATTGGCGATTTTATTTTGGGGTAAAAATGTGCCTTGTTTTATTACCCTCCCAAAAAATGGGGGTCTTTAAATCAGGGCATTCTAGTGCTAAAGTTAAAAAAATTCTGGCTCGGGTCCCCCAAATTTTAAAAGGGGTTTACCTTTTTCCAGCGGGAACCGCACCAGATTTCCCGTATAAAGCTAAAAATGGGTAGCCTCTATTTTCCTCCCCTTTCCCAAAAATGTCCCCAAAAATTCAGGCGCTTTTCAAGGGGCCACGGGGCTCTTTTAAGCACCTTTTACTGGCTTTACGGGCGATTTTTAAAAATATAGCAAATGAGGCTGCACAAGTCTTTGGGTTGAAAAGACGCCAGACTTCTGGCGCAGCCCCATTCATACATATCACCCAGAATGTTAGATCAACATGTAGCCAAAAAGAAAACTAAAAACAACCTTTTTGGATCAATTTTGAAAGTAATGGAAAAAAACCCTGGGGGGACATTTTTTGTTTGGAAAAAAACCCCTTTTTTGGGCCCCATAAAAATTTCACACAGCCTTTAACTCCTTATTTTTTTCAGTGTTTTTTCTTTTTTTTTCCTCCCCCCCTTTCCCAAGATTATTTTTTTAAGGGTTTGCCATTGCCGTGTCTTGTATTTTTGGGGAACCCCCCAAAAAAAAATTTAAAACCCTCCCCAAAAAAAATGGGGGGTGGAATGTAAAAAAAAAAAAAAGTGTTTTCCCAACTTTTTAGGGTTTTTTTCATGTGAAAAAAAGACATGTATTCAAGTGAAAAGTTTAAGTTAAAGTGAAAAAAGACATTTATTCTGTATTGGGGGGTTTGATATAAAAAACCCAGTAAAATTTTGGGGTTTTAAAAAACCGGAAAAACTTTGTGTTTCCCCCTGAAAATTCATACTTTTTTTTTATCAAATGTTTTTTAAAAATTAATTTGAAAATATAGTCCAAATTGGATAAAGTTAGAAATAATGATTTTTAAATTTAAAATTTTTTTAATTTTTTCTATTCAAACTTTCCCTTTCATAAAGTTTGCTCCCTTTGAAAAAAAATTCCCAGCATTGCGCCCTTTTGGCATTTCTAGCTAAAAATTTTTGCTGAGGTAATCTGGGGGAAAATTTCCCCCCCCATTTTCCAGAACCCCCCTCCCAAATTGGGAATTTGTTTTGATGGGCATTTTTTTTCCCGTCCCATAACGTCAAGCTGTTTCCCAAAACCCGTCAAGGGTTTTTTGAGATTTTGGTGACTGCGTTTGGCCACTACATTACAGATAAAATTTAACAGCTGCCGCTTTCTTCCCTAAATAGTTTTTTGCAAAATTTTTGGAGGTGTGCTTTGGGTATTGTCCTTTTTGCAGGGGGAAAGGGGCCCCAAATTAAAAGCGCTGTCCACGGGTATGGTATGGCGCTGCAAAATGGAGTGATACCCTTTTCCTTTTTCAAAACCCCTTTTTAAAACCCTTGTAAAAAATTCCCCACTTTCCCCAGCCCCAAAAAAGGCAACCCTAAAAATCCAAATAAATTTTTAACCCCAAACCCACTTGACAATGGCGTCAGGGCACTTTTTTACACCCATCTTTTCAGTTGTTCTTTTTTCCCCAAAAATTGTTTTTTCGGTATCCAAACCCCTCAAACTTTAAATTCTTTGCCCCCATAAAAAATTTTTTTTCCCAAATTTTCCCCCTGTCCAATTCTGTGATCTTTACCCATTTTATTTTTTTCATTTTTATTCCCCATCTCAGATTTTGGCTTTTTTTTTTCCCTGAAGGCCACTTTCCCGGATTGGGCCTTTTTCCACTGTGATGTTGACAATGGCTTTTGCGGGAACTCAAATGACTTGCCCTTGTTGCCCCAGTTTTGTCCCAACGGGGGCCCCCATTTCTCTTTTTACTATGGTTAAACCCCCCTGTTTTGAAGGGAGTAGTACACACCGTTGGGGAAATCTTCATTTTCCCCTTGGCAATTTTTTCCCCCAGGGTTTAGCTCTCAGAACAAAAATTAACTTCAGTTTCACATGAAATTTTTCCTTTTTTTTTCCCTTTTTTTTGGGGAGCTTAATTAAACCCAAAACCAAATGAAATTTGCTCCAGTTTTCTCAAACAAGCTAAAAGGGGAAAGGTTTTTTTTTTAAATAGCTTTTCTAATAACAAAACTGTTTTCAGCTGTGCTAAATATTTGCAAAAGGGGTTTTTCGGGGGTGTTCAAAATATAAAAACTTTCTTACACAGTTAGCAAACACAATGTACCATCAAACAGGGATGGGGTTTTTGGAAATGGGCCTCTAACACAATGTAATATTGCATTAAAACCAGATTTTTTGCGCCAGTAGTCTTTACCACATTAACAATGAATAAAGTGTATTTTGATTCATTTAATGTTAGTTTCTTGAAAAACTTGCTTTTTTTCTCAAAATAAAAATTAGAACTGACCCCAAGCCTTTGAACGGTAGTATAATTTAGTATCCCAAATTTTTTTCATTGCTTCAGTACTTTTTTGTTAAATTTACACTGCATCCCTTTTTTCCAAAAACTTTTTTTTTTTTCCACCCTGAACCTTTTTTATGCTTGAATTTTGTTTTTTTTTTACCACTTGGGTTTCTTGTGACTTTTTGATCACTTTTTATTTAAATTTTTTGGAGGCATGAAATGACCAGAAATTGCAATTTTAGGAATGGGAATTTTTTTTTCTTATATGGTGTTCGCTGCACATAATGAATTATATTATTTATTAATATATTGGACTTTTATGGACATACCCGTTATGTGTACTTTTTTATATGTAAAATTGCAAAAGGGAGGTCTTTTGAATGCTTTAATTTAAATATTTTTCATTTTCAAAACTTTTTTTTTATTTTGCTTGTACTTGTAGTTCCCTTTGGGTACTTGACCACTTGGGAGCGTTATCAATTCTATATATATCTAAGGTGTGCATTTGTTGCTATTGCAGGAAGTAGTAGGAGTATAAACATGGCAGCTTTGGAAGCCTTCATTTGACTTTCAGCTGTCATAACAATTGCTCGTCACTTCTTGATCTTGTCGTTAGGGGCCAATCAGGCATAAGAACGATGTGCAGCACTGTTCCTCATTCATTTAGATGCTGTGGTGTTCAGCTGTTACCTGCCAGTAAGCCCACCCCATACCTTCTTACCGACATTAGGACATGTACATCAAATGTTGATAAGGGGTTGATGATTATGTCTCATGGAAAAACTGGTATTAACAGTGCAATTTGATCCTCCAAAAAAGTAGGAGAGACACAAGTTCTTACTTGGTATGTATATAGTTTACTGAGCAATCGATGCCTTGAAAGGATCACACAGTAGGTATAATTAGAGATGGGCGAATTTCTCAAAAATTCGATTCGGTCACTTGCCAAATTTTTCCGAAAAAAATTCGTTTCTTCCAAATTTAAATTGGGCACAAATTTCGCGTTAAAAAGCAGCTATTTTCAGGTGCACAGAGCCTGCAGGGTGCTGTAAAAACTTTTGTGAAAATTGGTTTAAAATAGCAGAGGGAGTTTGGTTTGGTCTTCTTTAAAATGTTGTTTTTTATTTTGAAAGCAGATGATTTGCCCCCCGCTCTTAGAATCGTTTCATTTTAAAAAATTCCCTGGGAAATTAAGAGGGAAAAAACTGCCCCAAAAAAAACTCAAGCGGGAATGTCCCTGAAAAAGCCCTTGCCAGGGGAAAGCGGGAAAAAAAAAACAAGTGAGAGTTAGGTGGCAACTTTAAATGACGGGTGTGGGGAGGTGACGGCGGCAGCCCCAGCGAAATGAGGTAAGGCAGTGGAAAAATGACTTTTCTGGAGGGGCAAAAACGGGGGAAGCCACGGGGAGGGGCCCACAAGGGACTGAGAGCAGCGGGTTCCGGCCGGCAGTATGAGGCCCAGGCAGTGGCACAATGACATTCTGGGGGCCGGAAAAAAAGTTTTAGGCCAAAAGAGGGGCACAATGTTTACAGTGTGGAGGTCACGAAAAGCAGCGCATGAGATCAGGCAGGGGGAAAATGAATTCTGGGGCGGAAAAAACAGTTTTTAGGCCACAGAGTGGCAAAATCACACGTGTGGAGGTCACGGGGCAGAAATTATGAGATCAGGCATTTGGACAAATGACATTTTTTGAAAGGCGGTTAAAAAAAGTATTAGGCCACAGATTGGCACCAAAACACCAGTTGGGAGGTCCGGGGCGGGCGTATGAGACCCGGGCAGGGGGGAACAAAAAAATTTTGGAGGGTGGCAAAACAGTATCAGGCCACAGAGTGGCAAAATCACCATTGTGGAGGAAAAGGGCGGCAGCAGATGGGGTTAAGGCAGGGGCCCACAAGACATTCTGGAGGCGGAAAAAACAGTTTTAGGCCACAGAGTGGCAAATGTTTACAGTGTGGGGGTTTAACGAAAAGCAGCAGATGATATCAGGCAGTGGAAAATGCATTAGGGAAAGGGGCAAAAAACAGTATTAGGCCCCCAGAGTGGCACAATAAAACCAGGTGTGGGGGTTTACGGCCGGGCGCAGTATGAATCAGGCAGGGGCACAAGGGACATTCTGGAGGCGGCCCAAAACAGTTTTAGGCCAAAAGAGTGGAAACAATCCCCCACAGTGTGGAGGGTCACGGGCAGCAAATGAGATCAGGCAGTGGCACAATGAAAATTCTGGGGGCCCGGCAAAACGGGTATTAGGCCACAGATGGCACAAAAAAACAGTGTGGGGCACGGGGCAGCAGAAAATTGGGGGTCAGGCGGGGCACAATGCATTTGGGGCAGAAAAAAAAGTATTGGGGCCCCAGAGTGGACAATCACCCCCTTTTGGGGAGGCACGGCGGCAGCAGTATTGAGATGGGCAGGGGCCCACAATGACATTCTGGAGGGGGCCCTTAAACGTTTTTGGGCCCCAACGAGTGGAAAATGAACAGTGTGGAGGTAAAGGACACCCAAGCAGCAGGAGACCCGGGGAAAGTGGCAAATGAACATTCTGGAGGGGGGCAAAAAACATTTATTGGGCCCACGAGGGGCAAATCACACATGTGGAGGTCACGAAAGCAGGGCACCCATGAGATCGGGCGTGGCACAATGCATTCTGGGGTGGAAAAAACAGGAAGAAGCCACAAAAAGGGGGAAAAACAATGCTGAGAGGGGGGTCACGGGGGGGCAGCGCTTGGGCCCAGGAAAGTGGCCCCAATTGACAAAAGTGTGGAGGACTTTGGAGCGCCCCCAGCAGCAGCATGGGTCAAACAGTGGCAAAAAATGAACAGTGTGGATGTAAAAGGAACAGCAACAGCAGCAGAAAAAAAGAGGTAAATAGAGTGGCACAATGACAGAGTGTTGAGGTGGGTGGGCAATACCAGTCCCTGGTAAAGATGGTGGTGGGCGGGATGGAGAAACTGTAAAGCGATGTGTGGCAAATTCCCAAGTTGGTGGGCGGTTTTTCCCATAAAACCCTTAAGGGCAGGAAAGTTTAAAACCCTTAAACTAACCTTTAAGGCAAAATTTGGGTTTGTGTGGGAAAACCCTGGCCAATCCCGCCTGATTCATTTTTGGACAAAGGTCAGTCTTTTCCACTTTTCCCCCGGGGGGGAAACAAGCGGGTTCTCCTTGGGGAACGGGGCCCCCCGCCGAAAAATAAAACCCCCACTCTGTGCCACATTCTGGGGGAAGGACAGCTTCTCCACTGCAAACTCGGCAAGTTGCGGCCACAAACCCAGTTTGGTTTGCCCAGAAAGTCCAGCGGATCTTCTAATGGGGTTTTGGCAGGGGTGCGGGCCAAGTAGGCCAAAACCCTTTTGGGTTTAGGGACTGCTCCGGGGCCTGTGCTCCCTGCTGCTGGCGATCCCCTCCTCACTAGGCGGGTAAAAGGTAGTGCTCTCAGGGGACTCCAGAATTGGGTTTTACTACTGAGGGAGTGGTACTCCCTCCTACCCCCCCCCCTTCCCCAGCACCGGGGGAAAGTATCGTGAGCGCTGGGGAAACCCCCCCGGTCAGACCTTTTCAGGGGAGGGAGGGTTTGGCACATAGGCAGGGGCCCCAATGATTACGGAGGATTTTCCCTATAGTTTTGAGTTTGTTTTCCCCTTTCTAAATTAGTGGGAAAAAGGTCCATTTTGGCCGGTAGCGAGGGTCCAATGGGGTGGAGAGCCAGAAGTAAATCCCTCTCCCGGGAAATGCTGACTTTTTCGGCGTCACTTGCCGGGGAAAAAAAGCTTTGCTGTGGGCCATCTCCCACAAGTGACCCCGAGGGGCCCCCGGGCCCCCAATTTCCACTGTATATGCCCCCCCCGGACCTTGGGGGCCTTGCCCTCTCTTTTCCCCATCTCCATTCCCCCCCTTTCCCCCAGCTGCTCCTGCTTCCCTTCTTTTGCCCAAGGGGGGTTTAAAAAATCCCTCTTTTCCCCAGACAAGGGCTTTGCCCCAATGTCCCCCTTTTTAATCCCCCTCCTTTTTTAAGTCCCCCCCCAGATTCATGTGGCCACGAGATGTAGTCCCCAACGTCCCCCATTTCCCTGCCCAGACAAAATTTTTAGCATCTGTTCCGGGGACAGGGAAAGCAGGGGAATGATGTTTTTAACTCCCTTTGCCCTTTGGCGACGGACAAATAAACGTGCACCCCTGAAGGGCCCTAAACAAAGGGAAGGTGTCCGCTTTGGGGTGCCACTGGCTGACACCCAAAGTTACCAGGGGAGTATTTTCTGTCTGCCTGGTTCATAAAAAAATCGTTAAGGGGCCTTTCTCTGTTAATACAGTCGGCCCCAACATGTGCAGGCTGGGAATTCCAGGGGGTTTGGGGAAAACTTTCGAAATATCGTGTGTGTTGGGGGGGGCCCGTTTGCTTTTGGGCAAATGGGAGGGGGGTGTTCCTGGCCTTTTGTACAAATTTGGATAAAGTGAATGCACAGTTTCCGGGCCCATTTTCAGAATGTTTTGAAGATCGTGGAAGACTTCGGGAAACCCTTTTTCCCAAAACCCAGATTGAACACGTGGCCATCAGGGGCATGGACCACCCCTTTCCTGGGTTTTTGGCAGCGTGGACCCCAATTTTCCCTCCCATTGTCCGTCCCAGGGGGTTTCAATTTGAAGTTGGCCGGAGAAAGCCAAAAACGATTTTTTGGCTGAAAGACGGGGGCCCATTTCCCTTTCCCCCGTTTGATTCGTTCCCGGGGCCCAAACCGGGTTTGTAGAACTCCCGTGACCCGCTTTTCCCCTACACATGTGGTTGAGGGAAGCAGTTTTGGGGGAAAGGTGAGATGGTGGTGGTGGTGGAGGAGGGGGGGAGGCGGACTTTGGTGCAGGTGAAAGAGTTTGACAACGGGGAAAGGGAAAACCCGGCTTTCTCTGCCCCAAGGTTGTTGAGGGTCCCTTGGGCGGGAAGGGCCATTCACCCAGGGGGCCGAAAAGGGGACATGTACGGGCCCTTTTGACCTTTAGTTACGGGCTCCAGAAGTCCGCGCTGCCTGCACCTTGGAAAAAAAACCGAAAAAGTTTCAAGGGGGGCCGAACCCCCTTCCCTGTTACCCATATTTATGAAGTGTTTGGTTTACGTTTTTTGGGAAAAAAAAAAATTCGGTTTGGGAACTCTCCTTCTCGGTGGGGCCACAACCCAATTAGTTCTTGAACGGTTTTGGAGTCACCATTTGGAAAGGGGGGGAATGCGTACCAAAAAACCCTTGGGGCAGGGGCAGGGTTTCAGCTCTGAAAACCTTAAAATGGTTGGGACCCCCATACTGTTGTCTCTTTGAATCCCCCGCTGAAGGGACTGTGGCGCCATAGTAGCGAGGAGCGGGGAGCATCTGGCCCGGGGGATGATGTCAAAGAAAACACCCCCCCTTTTTCCCCAGAGGTGGTGGAGCTTGTTTGGCTGCAAGGGCATGCGTGCCCAACTGGGGCGGTTTGGGGCCCTGCGTTGCTGTTGCCCCGGGGGGAGGAGGGGCCCACCACATCTGACCCCACTTTTCTCCCGGCCCCCTGTTTGGTGACGCTGCATGTTTTGGGACCGGGCCGTGGTGCCAATTTTGCTCCCGGGCCCCAGCTTCACTTTTCCCCAAAAATTCAAAACCTTATACCCATATTCGGTCCTCCGGGGGTTTTTTTAAAAAGGGAAACTGCCCACCGCCGAGTATCGGTTTTTACCGCCCCTCCGCACTGAGGGGAAACTACTGCCCCCGGCCTCGTGACCCCCCTTTTGTTTGCTACTTTCTTGGACCTGCAAAAGGGGTTTTTTTTCCCCCGTGGCCGTTGGCTCCGCCCTCACACTATGCTATCCTGTGACTAAACGGCCACTGCCCCACTTGTTTGGGCCGGGCGCAGCGGGCCGGGAGGCGCAAGCTGACGCCCCTTTCTCCTGACTTTGATGAACCCCTTCCCTAAACCCGGCTCCCAAGTGCGGGTGGTACTTAAATCATCTATTTGTTTTTCCCATCTTTAAATTTTGCTTTTCCTCTTTAAAGGGGGTTTGGTATGCGGAGGTGACCTTCAAAACTTGACCCCCATCCCACTCCCCAAATTCAAAAACTTTGCCCCCCCTACTGCAAGAAGCAGGCGATATTTGGCCCCTTTTCTTCCCCTGCCAAGTAGTTGTTTAAATTGCCCACCCAAATTTTTCATCCTCGCTATATAGTGGCGCTGACCCCGACCCATAGTAGATCTCGGTGGGGGGAACCCGGTGGGACAGAGGGGGGCCCTGACACAGGTGGGGGCTGCCCCCGTCTCTGGGCCATCCCCAACTAAGGGGTTGTGTCTGAGGTTCCCACCGACTTTTGGGGGGGGTTGTCAGATGTCACCCGGGGGGAGGAAGGGGATGACCTAGCCCAACCCAACCCAAAAACCCCTTTGGGGTTTGGCTAACAACCCCAGGCCGCTAGTTGACAGCGGCAGTTGTGGCCTCCCCGAGCGCCCCCCCTGTTTGCGACGCCCCCTTGCTGTGCTGCGACCGGGGCCCTTTTTCCGGGAAAATTTTTTGGCCACTGAAAATCGCAGGTTGAAAGAGCCTCCCACCTCTCTATCTGACATTCGGTTTGTTTTTAAAATGTCCAGACAGTTTGAGGTGATATTGTTTTATGAAAAATTTATACACCCTGTTTTTGACTCCAAATGAACCCAAGAAAACAGCTTGGGGTAACCCTTGGTTTTTAAAATTTCCCGCTCCCAAAGGGCCCCGGGAAAAAATTTTTACTTGTATGTGTTTTTAAAAAAACCTGTGTGTTTTACAAAAATGTAAAAGCACAAAAGGTTTAAATTTAAACCCTTTTGGACATAAAATTTGCTACAGGAAAAATTTGGTATTTATTTTGGCGTTAAAAAAGCGGTTTATTTTTGTCGGCACCCAGAAAAAAACAACATTTAAATTTAAACCCCTGGAGAAAAATTGCGCCAAAAAATTTGACCCCCCACAAAATAGTAGTTTGAAAGCGTGTTACAATTGCGTTTTTTTAAAGCCAAACAAAAAGGAGATCAGTTGTAAAAAAACCCTTTGTTGGGTAAATTTTAGGTCTACGGGAAAAAAAAATTTATATTTTTTTGGGTTGAAAAAGAGGGTTTCCCTTGGGGGTAAAGACACAGCAAAACAACGTTTTAATTTAAACCCCGGGGATTTTAAATTGCGCAATAAAATTTGAGCAAAAAAAAATTGAAGGGGTTTTTGTTTGGGTAAAAACGCTGTTTTTTTTTTAAATAAATTTACAAAAAGGAACGGCTTAGTTTCCCAAACTTGGTTATTGAATGTATATGCAGACGCAGGGGGATCCCACATGGTTTTCAAAATCCAATACCCCCAAAAAAATTAAAAAATAAAAAAATTTAAGAGAACAGTCTCTGAGACAAGCTGGAAAAACCCCACAAAAATTGCTGTAAAAAAAAAAAAATTTTTCTTCAGAAAAGAGATATCAGACCGGGGCAGCCCCTTTCCCTTGATGAGCACAGTGGGGAGGAGTGTGAGCTCCCCGGGATGCGGCCCCCGGGCTTTAATTTTTGTGCGGTGAGTACAGAATCCCGCCGGGGCTCTGATTGGGTTACCTCTGCCCCATTGGGCATTTAGGGGTTTGCCTTTTCCTCCAGAGTGCTTTGGGCCCCCTGTTTGCGCCATGTGCTCGCAAACCCCAAATTTTTTCAATCAAAAAGCCCCACTTCGGGTTTACCCCAAGTACCCCCAAAATTCGGGCCCTTCGTTCCGAAAACCCAAGTTTTCCTGAAATTCTAAATGAATTCCCCTTCGTTTTGAATGATTCGCCCATCTAGGAAAAATGCAGTGATAACTTTTTTGGGGTAAAAAAGTGTTGGGTTTATAATGGAACTTCAGTTAAACCCAAAACTTGGCACCCGCCCCGGGGCATGAAGGCAGGGACTTTCCTCATTACAGAATTTCAAAATATATATATTTAGTTGTCAAAATATAGAACATGAGGAAAAAATACCTAACTTAAAACATAACTTGAACCCTTTAACAAACCTGGATGTAAACCTACGCTACAGTGTTGATAAGGGGCTTTGTAGTAGGATCACACCACAAAACTCGGTACAAAACTGGCAGGGGAGGCCCGCTAATTGGGAGCTTGGGCACCCGTTTCCGGGGAACAGCCGACCCCCGATCCCGTGTTTTTTCTAAAAACCCCTTTTGATTTTGCAGTAATCCCCAGTGTTAAAAGAATTTAGAAGCGGTGCCGGTTTTGTAGTGTTGTGGTGGGATGCAGGTACCCTGGAATGAATCCCCTTGGAAGGGTAAATTTATTGTGGATCAAACACTTTATTCCTTGCTTCCTTATGGGATCCCGTAAAACCCTTTTTCCCCGCCCCTCCACCCCTTTAGCTCCGTCTCTCCTCCCTTTAAAACAACTGTTGTAGCAAGGGAAAAGATTTGTGAACCCCAAAATTTGTGGAATGCTTATAACAACAAAAAAATCCTCCCCTTCTCACAAAAAGAACAACGGGAAAAAACGAAAATGAAAATTTAAAAAAACGACCCCCAAATTTACAATAAAATTTTTACTGCCCGAAAATTTTTCCCCCAAATTTAGGGGGTGGCCTTGGTTTCCCTTTTGGGGGAAACGTTTGGGGTTTGACGAATTCGGCAAAACTTTGAGGGATCTCCCCTTTGGGTTTCTGAACCATTTTTGTCTGGTTGGATCTCTTCATCATTCCCCCCTCCTCCCGTTTGTTGCCTCTGGTTTATAGCCCCCAAAACCCCCCTTTTTTAAAAAGTGAAAGTTTTTAGTGAATTGGGCCCGGGCCCGGGGTTGAGCAGTAACCATGGGGACCTTTTTATGTTTTGTGACCCGGGGAAAAGGGGTTTTGGTTGGGTAAGGAGATGTTTAAAAATTTTCAACTGGGTTTATCCTTTTAAAAAGAACCCCTCTTCCCCCTTCCAAACCGCTGGGTGCGACGGGCTGCCCCTTTTCCGCCCTATTTCTTTAAAACCCTTTCTCTGGCAGGGCATCATTGAGAGTCCCAAAGGTGTCTGGCCCCAAAATGTGGGTTTTCCGGGGGTTTTAAAAGCGCAAAGGCCTGTTGAAAAACGCAGTTCAGGTGGTTTCCTGTAAATGGGGTGTGGGGTGGGCTCGGGCTGTTAAGGAATCGGTGAAATTCTTGGGGTTTAAATCCTTGTGTTTTCCCCCGGGGGGCCAAAATTTGAGAGTCTTGTTGATGGATTGAAAGAAACGTTTTTAAATTCCCCCTTTTTCCCGAGGCCCGTAAGGAGTTATTTTTCTGTGGGGGAAGCCAAAAAAGTGCAAAAGATTGAAAAATTCACTAAATTTAAAAAGGGGGCCCATTTTTCGGGTTTCACCGTTTCAGGTATGCCATATTTATAGAGATTTTTGTCCAGCTTTTGGGATAAATGCTTTTGCAGAGGTGGTGGAAACTGGTTCAATGAAATGGAAACCTAGAAAAAATCATCTATGACAACAGGAAATTGGGGGTGGGGGTTTTGGGAAAGTTTCAGAAATCGGGCACTAACAGCAGTCCCAAGGGGCTTTCGGCCCAGGGGGCCCTTTTTCACTGGTGCTCGGGGTTTGGGTTTAATTTGTTTCTTGACAAGGAAATACATTTTTTCAATGAGTGGGTTCCAAATTTTTTTTCTAGCCCGGGAAACCAAAATTATCTCCCAAGAAATTTTCTTTTTTTTTTTTACACACCTTGAAAGGCCTCATGAGCCGGTCCAGCCCCCTGGCTTGAAAGCTCCTGCGGAAGGAACCCGAAAGAATGTCACGTAATTTGCAAATCTGAATCGGAAACTGAGAGTGAATGTCTTGCATTAAAGAAAGCCTGAAAATTTTTGTAAGATCCTGGGAGGGCAGGGGGAGCCTCAGTAGAAAAAAAGCTCCCGTTTCTTAGATCGTACAGTGTCGATAACTAACTGAAGGAGGGGGTTTAGATTTTCCAAAACCCCTTTTTTTAATTCCCTTCAAGGTCTTTGTGCTCTTGGTACAGGTGTGCAACATCAAGAAATTTTACATGGGTTTTTCGGCTAAAAAGGTTGCCGGCAGTTACCCTTGGCTGTTGGGTTTAAGGGATTTTCTTGGGAAAAATAATCGCAGGGTTCCAGCCCCCTGCCTTTATATTTAAATTTAAAAAAAAAGGTAATTTTTTTAGACGGAGCAGCCCAAGTTCAAGCCCCGGGGAAGGGGGGTTCGAAAAAATGTTTTTATTTGGAAAATTTTGGAATGGGGTTTTTTGATCCCAATTATCACTGTGAAAGGGACGACCAAAAAGGTAAAGGGGGGAAATGAAGGGATCCCCCCACAAAGCAAGGGGGTTCCCTCTCGGTTTTTGGGGAAAAGCCCCTTTTTTTCCCTTTTCTGGTTTTGAGCCTTGCTTGCATAGGAGACTGTTTTTGAAATTTTTCTTTCCATTCTTGGGGGCCCGAGTTTGAATGGCACCGGCGGGGGACAGGATGGGATCCCAATCAGCTCTGTGGGCTTCAAAGGGGGGCAAATTTGGCCAAAGGGGCTGTGTCACTAGTTAGACTGTACTTCAGGGTGTCAAATGCTGTTTGTGTTCAGCAGTCCATTAAAAAAGGAGCATCTTTTTTTGTAAGGGTTTTCGTAGGGGTTCAGGGCACCGTTTTGCCAGATCGGGGGATAAAAACGTCCCCCAGTAAGTAAACCCGACCAAAAAAAATCCCCCAACATCCGATTCCATTTTGAGGGGGTTTGGTTTTCCGGGGGTTATGGCAGCTATTTTCTGAGGGTTTTGCTGAAATGCCCTTTGCAGAAAAAAAATAGCCAAAAAAATTTAAAGACTCCTTGTTTGGGAAATCACAATTGATTATTTAAAGTTAGGTTGCAAATTTTTTTGGGGAGGGGGCTTTTTGAAATTAAATTTTTCCCAAATGGTTGTCATGTTCTTCTTGGGTTGTACCCCAAAGGGTTAGGTTTTCCCTCACACATTTAGGACTAAAGGGATTCCCGGAAAAAAAAAACTTGTCTTAAAAAACATTTTGGGAAAAATTTTGCAGCCGATGAGATGCCCCAAAAATTTAGTCTTTTTAAAAATTTTTTCCCCGAACCACGTGGTGCTAAAAGTTTTAATTTAATCTGGAGTCTGGGTTTCGTTCAAAAAAGGTGAAACCTGATTTTTGATCAATTTTTGAAAAAATTTTTTTTACCATTTTTGGGCGTAAGAATATCATCAATTTGTAGGGTAAAGTGCCCCTTCTCTTTGAAAAAGACGATTGGCATGTCGCAAAAACCACACATAATTGATTTTACCGGCTGCTTAGGTTTAGGGGCTACAAAAAATTGGTGAGACCAGGGGGAGTTGGGCCTTTCCCCCCGTTCAATAACAAACGGAGTCTCCAGGCTTGAAGTTTTTCTCCACCAGCTTGGGACATGAAATGGGATGCGGCTGTGCAGTTGAACTGATGGCCCTTTCAGACTGATCAATATGTAATTTTTACTTTAAGGTTTTTTCAGTTTACCTAGGCCTTGAAAGAGTTGGGATATTTCTGCATAAAAATTGTGGACGGGAAAAGTTTTGTTTTCGTGTTAACCCGTTTCCTAAACCCAGGTTTCCCGCACTTCTGAGCTGAGAAGGGTGTTGGAGGCACTCCAAAACATTGAAAGTGTCCTTTTTGATGGGGTTTCCCTCAGATGTTTTTTCTGACTTGGGAAATTTTTCCAAAAAAAAAAGAGGTAAGGGGAGTAGGTGAACCCTAAGGGAAAAAACTTCAGGTTAGTACACTGCAAAGCGGTCTGCTCTTTGCTTATTGTAGACAAACATTGATAAAATTGACGAGGCCCCGTATCCACCAGTGTCTTTCCCCGGGTTTTGCCCTTTATTAAGGGTGACTTGTTTTGGTTTGTTATTGGGCCCCAAAAACTTTTAGGGGCCCCTTTTTGCCCGTTACTGAGAAAAAGGTTTGGTGCTGTTGGGTCATTTTTGGTGGCATGCCCGTACTGCCACACTTTTCCCTGGCATGGGGAAAGGGGGGGAGATGGAGGAAAAGGTTTGGTGGGAGAGATCTGCAAAAATTTTGCAAAGTGATTTTGTTCCCACAGGGTTTTGGGAAAAACTATCCCTTGCGGGGCCCGGGTTTCTGGTGAGGGGTAAGAACCTCCCAAATTGTAGAGGTTGCAGGTTGTGTGTAAGGCACATGTGGGCCCTTTTGAGTGAGCTTTGCTTTAGGAAGATGGTGCTCTGGGTACCCGTCTAAATTTTTCTTGAGTTTAGCTTGTTTTCGATGCGGCATTTTTTTTTTTTTACGGGCTGTGTCCAGCAGCCTTGCCAAAAACATTGTTTGGGGTTCTGAGGTTTCTTGTCTCCCCTTTAAATTAGATGACCCCGCCCTGATTTGGGATTTGAATTCCCCATGTCGTGTCGGGAAATTAAAAGTACGCTGCAAGTTTTCTTAAAAAGGGGCATGGGTATTCATCAAAAGCTTTCTTTTTGCCGAATGCTTTGTCTGTCTAAACTTGAAAAAATTTTAAAAAACAGCATTTATATGTGGAGGGGAAGTGGGTTGGTTAATGTGCTTTTATTTCTAAAAGTCCTTTTTTTCCCAGTGTTAGGGAGGTTGTGAAGATTTCATACACCTCCCTCCCCCGCCCTAGTGTAATAACATTGCTTTCTTTTTTTGCAATTTTCCGTTTTAAAGTTATTGCTTGTTGGAATATCTTTAAAGCGTTTTTTTGCCATTTTTTTCCCAAAAGGCTGCCGGTTAGCTTTTTGGGGGTGGTGCACCTCAAATGACGGGAAGGGGGGGTAAAACAGGGGCCCTGGGGTGGTGCTAGTGTTGAAATCTTGTACAAAAGTTTTCTGGCTTGCTGAATTTCCCTTTAGCTGATGATGTTTAATTTCCCCGTCGACGTTGTTTAGTGTTGTGGTGAGGAGCAGGTAACCCCGGAAAAGTTCCCCTTTGGGGAAAATAATCATCTGCTGGGTCAGGAAAAAACTTTTTTCCTTGCTTCCCCTCATGGCCCTCCCGTAAAACCCTTTACCCGCTCTCCCCCTTTTTTGCTCCGTCTCCTCCTCCCTTTTAAAACATCACTGTTGCTTTTGCCAGAATAGATAGTAAACCAAAATTGTGAGGGAAAGGGTTATAACCCCAAAATCCCCCACCGTGCACCATTCTTTACTCTGATCGGGGCCCTCACGGTGAGATTGCGGGGCCCTGATTGGTTTTTAAAAAGGGGGCTGTAAGCCGGTGAAGGCTGCCAATTTCGATCAAAGGTTTTTTTGGGTTTTCTGCTTCCCGCCCCCAGGCGGGTTTAAACCCGGGAAAACTTTGGTTTAAAAACCTTTTGCATTGTCTATACAATGCAATAAGCTGAATAAATGATTACGCCCCCTGGCGGTCAAGCACCCTAGGAGGACTCAATGTTAAAGTAAAAAAATATAAATAAATGTTTAAAAAAGTGTAAAAAAAATAAATATTAAAAGTTCAAATCACCCCCTTTTGCCAATTTACAAATAAAAATAAGTAATTAATAAAAAAATTGCACATTGGTATCGCCGTGTCTGAAAAAAAAGATCTATTAAAATATAACATAATTTATCCCGAACGCTGAACACTGCAGAAGAAAACAAATTTCAAACTACAAAATTGTGTTTTTTTTAGTCATTTCATGTCCCCTAAAAATTGGAATAAAAGTTATCACAAAAGTCGCATCATTTATACCTGAGAGTGAACACTTTAAAAAAAAAAAACCTGAAAACATGGCAAAAGTACACTTTTGTCACATTTTGACCCACTTAGAACTTTTTTGCGGTTTCCCAGTATATTCTATGGTATGGTGAACTACACCATTAGAAAGTACATCTATGTAGGTGGAAAAATGAAAAAAAAGTTATGGCTCTGGGAATGCGAGGAAGGAAAAACGAATGTGGCAAAAAAAAAAAACAAGAATATAGGCTGCGGTGGGAAGGAGTTAAATATAAGTGTTGGTCCAGGCCAGAGGCTGGTCACCAATGGCTATGAGGTCTTCCTTTGGACTGATTTACCTCATGAATCCAGGATTCTAGGACTCCTCCAGCTGCCTCTACTGCTCTTAACTTTATTATTTACTGCTAATTAACTTACTGTTGACCTTGCTTTGAGGCTGAGAAGAGAAGATGGAATTGGCCCACAGCCAAGGGTTAGTAATGCTTCCATCCAGATGAAAAGATAACAACAAGTACTCCTGCTAAACTAACTACCTATAATTTACAGTATACAGCCTATCGCATATCTCTATGGCTACCATCTCCTGAGGTTGTATAGAACTTAACCAATTCAGCATTGCAGTGTAAGCATGACACTGCAGTTTCACAACATGAACATAAGGGTATGTTCACACAGTGCATTGTGGCGCATACCTGTGCGTGCCGCAAGACAGCATGTATTTAGAAGAACATGCTGATCAGCATGTTCTCCTAAAGCACAAAGGGGGGGCGCCCCATTCACTTTCATTATCCCTGCCGTGTACTGTATACGTCAGAACGAAGTGACACTTTCTGCTGGCATTCAATACGTGGCAAGGACGACGGCAGGTAACCATAGCTATCGAAATACACCCTGAAAGATGCCATGTGAGCATACCCCAACATTGAATTGCCAGGTTCAGATCACACTCTAATCCAAATCCAATGCAGATATATCAATAGAATTCCCATTATAGTAGTGTACAAGTCCTGTACAATACAACTATTTATAATCTACAAGGTTGCAATATTCAGCCAGCACAGAACTAACATATTGTACATTGATGCCTGGCTCATTTTAAATTTTATTAAACTAGTACGAATAGCCTTCAGATTAGAGGAGTCGGAGCTCATTTGATATCACTGCAGTCATTTAACATGCAACGGTATTGTCTCTGACATCTGTAATTATGTCAGTCAATGCATGAGAAGTTCTTAGTGGAAGTTACTGGCAAGTCAGGTGTTTTTATTTATTGCTTGCATGAATAATGCAGGAGTCAGCTTATTGTTCGGTTTTCCTAATCAGATAATCTATCAATGTAGCATTCGCTAGCGCTTTTCACTTAGCAGCATGGATACCCAGGCAAGGAGAGAACGTCTTAATGGAAAACATTGTCCACTTTAGTATAAATCAGGATGGTAAAGTTATGTAAAATACCAAACGTGTAATGATTCTAATATGTAAAAAGCTTGTTATGTAATATCTATCTTTTTGTACAGTAACATTTCCTCTATAAAAATAAAATGGATCCTTAACCTCTTAGACAATGTCAATTTGATTTTTTTTATTGAATACTGTAGTTACATACAGTAGTTAATAATGTTGCAAAAAGACACCGGTCCGTCAATTCCCATCTATAATCCTACATTGTTGACCCCGAGGAAAGCAAAAACCCCTATGTGGCAGATATCAATTGTGCCATACAAGAGAAAAATTCCTTTCCAATTCCAAATATGGTAATCCGAATAATTCCTGGATCAATGTCCTTTCTATAGTCTTCAGCCTCCTGAAAGGGGTTGTCTCACTACAAGGATTGCTTTTTTTAATTAACAAGATCTTGCATAAAAAAACTAGTCACTTTGCAATATATGTCCATAATGTGTCCTACCTATTCCTAGATATCCCCTCTTGTACGGGCTACATCAGCTCCTCAGGTCGCTATAGCTACAGACCTGTTTGATCACTCCTGATAGCTACAGATCTGGCTTCTACTGCAGGCTAGTAGAAGCCAGTAAACACGCCCCTGAATTCAAAATGAAACCATGATATCAGGACTTAGGTAAGATGAATAAATGTAATGAGACAACCACTTTAACCTGTGGTATTATATTTTTCAAGGCATCTTAACCCTTCTTGAACCTGGTCAATGAATCGACCATCACAACCTCATAGTCTCACCGCTCTTCCAGTAAAGAATTCCCGTCTGTGAGGATGGTGAAACCTTCCTTTCTGTAGATGTAGATGATGCCCCGTTCTCATGATTACAGGTAGAGATGGGCGAATTTCTCGAAATTCGGTTCGCTCACTTCGCCGAATTTACCGGACAAAAAATAACTTTGTTCCGAATTACTTCGGGGACGATTCCGTTAAAAACAGCTATTTCAGGCTGCCACAGAGAATGCTAGGTGCTGTTTAGAGCGTTGTGCCATGCTTAAATATGCAGATGAGGGGAGCTTGGTGTTGGTCTTCATACAATGTTGTGTTTTTAGTATGGACATGCACAAGACTGCCGCGCTCTTAGGAATCGCTTTTTCACATATATAATTCCCTGGGCACTTAAGAGGGCAAAAACTGACCAAAAAACTGAAGCGGGAATGTAGCATGATTAAAGTCATGGCAGCGACAGTGGAAAAAAAAACAAAGCTGAGGTGCTTCAGGTGGCAAACTTCAGTGACAGAGTGTGGACGGTGGACGGCGGAGCACAGCAGCATGAGGTCAGTGAGTGGCACAATGACATTCTGGAGGGGCAAAAACGGAGTAGAGCCACAGTGTGGCACAATGACACGTGTTTGTAGGTTACGGGTAGCCAAAAAAATCCAGCCACAGCAGCAGCATGAGGTCAGTCAGTGCACAATGACACTAGTGTCGAGTTGACAGCATCAACAGCAGCAGCAACATGAGTCAGAGAGTGGCACAATGACATTCTAGAGGTGGCAAAAAAGGAGTAGGCAAAAAGAGTGGCACAATGGACACATTGTGTAGGTCATGGCCAGTAGCCACAGCAGCAGCATGAGGTCAGGACAGTGGCACAATTACATGAAGTGTGTAGGTCACGCAGCAGCCACAGCTAGCAGCAATGAGGTCAGGACAGTGGCACAATGACCCCAGTGTGTATGGTCACGGCAGAAGCAGCATGAGGTCAGACTGTTGCACATGGACATTCTGGAGGTGGCCAAAAAAACAGGAGTAGGCCCACAGAGTGGGGACCAATTGACACAGTTGTAGGTCACAGGCAGCAGCCCACAGCAGCGATGAGGTCAGACAGTGCACTATGACACAGTGTGTGGTCTTGGCAGCAGCACAGCAGCAGAATGAGGTTCAGACAGCCGCACAATGTATCATTCCTGGAAGGAGGTGGCAAAAACGAGGAGTAGGACACAGAGTTGGGACAATGACACAGTGTGTAGGTCACGGCAGCAGCCACAGCTAGCAGCATGAGGTCAGAACTGTGGGCAAAAATGACACGAGTGTGTAGGTCACGGCAGCAGCAGCAGAGGTCAGACAGTGGCACAAGACATTCGGAGGGTGGCAAAACAGTAGTAGGACCACAGAGAAATGGCACAATGACAGAGGTGGAGGTGAACGGCTAGGCCGCAGCTATGAGGTCAGCAGTGGCCAAAATGAACATTCTGGAGGTGGCAAAAACTGGAGTTGGCCACAGGAGTGCACAATGACAGAGAGTGGAGGTGACCGTGGCAGCAGCATGAGGTCAGACAGTGGCACAATGACGTGGTTTTCTGCACCACGCCCACTTTCACCCTCAGGCTCTGTTATAGAGTGTAGCATGGCAAGGGTTGGGTTGTTTTTTTTTAATTTACTTTCTCTCTGGTTATGCAGGTCGTTGACCAGTGAGAGGCCTGGATTTGGCTCTATGGAGAGGTATAAGATAAGCATGACTGCCCAACCTGAGATCCACGTTTGTATAAGTTTCGTGGCAGTTAAGCATTTCTTTGCATCAAAAAAAAAAAAAAAAAAAAAAAACAAATAATATGTGATCTCAAGGAATCTCTAAAGTTTTTTCATGTATGTATAGATTGGCATAAATGCTTCTTTAGGGATTTCCAGGTAATGTATTGCCCCTTTTTGCAGAGATCGTTGTACTCGCTGGTAGTGGTTTAGAGATTGGCGAATTTCTCCAAAAATACGGTTCGCTCACTTTGCCGAATTTCCCGACAAAAATAAACTTTGGTCCGACTTACTTCGGGACGAATCACGTTAATAAAAAGCTATTTCAGGCTGCACAGAGCCTGCAGGGTGCTGTAAAAACGTTGTGCCATGCTTAAATATGCAGAGGGAGCTGGTGTTGGTCTTCATAAACAATGTTGTGTTTTAGAACTGACTCGCACATGACTGCCGCAGCTCTTTAGAATCGCTTAATTATAAAATTCCGTGTGTTCTTAAGAGGGCAAACTGACCAAAAAAAAAACTGAAGGGGGAATGTAGCCTGTAAAGTCCATGGCAGCGACAGCTGGAAAAGAACAAGCTGAGGCTCAGGTAGGCAACATCATGTGACAGAGTGTGGAGGTGACAGCGGCAGCCACCGCAGCAATGAGGTCAGCCAGTGGCAACAATGACATTCTGGAGGTGCAACAACAAGGAGGTAGGCAAACAAGTGGACAATGACACGTGTGACACTTTGACGGCAATCAACGAGCAGCAGCAGCATGAGGGTCAGACAGTGGCACTATGAATCCTAGAGGTTGGCAAAAAACAGGAGAGGCCACAGAGTGGCACCAATAACACAGTGTGTAGGTCACAGCAGCAGCCACATGCAGCCGCATGAGGTCAGGACAGTGGGCACAATGACACAGTGTGTAGGTCACGGCAGCAGAGAATGGGTTAGACAGTGGCCAAATGACAGAGTGTGGAGGTGGGTGGCAATACCAGTCCCGTTTTAAAGATGGTTTAGGTGGCCAGATTGAGAAATGTCAGCAGATGTGTGGGCATAAGGCGGGGTGGCTGGCATCAAATAGTGGCTGAAGCAGTAGTTTGAACCCAGACTTCATTTCTCACAGTGTTGGGGTGAGGCGTCATGGCTGAATGTAGTCTGACGCCCTAAGGCAATTGGTGTGGACGGTGTACTTATAAATTTGGTTTGTGGAAAATCCTGGTCCGATTCCACGCCTGATTCATCTTGACATAGGTCAGTAGTTTTCCAAATTTAAAGTGGACAAGCGGGGTTCTCCTTGGTGGTAGATGGCTCCCGCCGGCAGTGAAACACCCCGCTCTGATGCCACACTACTGGCCCGGGCAAGACAGCTTCTCCACTGCAAACTCGGCAAGTTGCGGCCCAACATCCAGTTTGGGCCAGCCTGTAGTCCAGCGGATTCTACACTGGGGGTGGAAGAAGTATTTAAAAAAAACTTGTGTTTTTTTTTTCCAAGTAGGCACAACCTGTTGGTTCAGGGACGCTCCAGGTCTGCTGCTGCTGACTGGTGACTACCATCTAGAAATCTTAGAGCGGGTGCGAAGGAGCTGATCATCAGTGACTCCAGATTAGGTTGCTGCTGATGGAGACATAGGTAATGGCTCGACCCCCCAACAACTTTCCCAAGCAGCCGCGCAGTAGTAGTGAGCGCTGAAGAACCCCCGGTCAGACTGCCAGAGGAGGGACGATGCCGCAAATACGGCAGCGGCAAACTGACTTACGGAGGATTTCCCTATTGTATTGGAGTTTGTCTCCCTCTCCACTAGCGGGGAGAAATAAGGCTCCATTTTGGACCGTAGCGAGCGGTCCAATATGGTGGAGAGCCAGAAGTATCCCTCTGCCGGATGCTGACTATTTAGGGCTGTCACTAGCAGGCAACTCAGCATGCTGCGGGCCATCTGCACATGTGACTCCGAGGGGCTCCCTGCCTCCATCTCCACTGTCTACTGCACGGTGCTCGTGTGCGGGTCATCTGCTCGTCTTCCTCATCTCCCATTCTAACCTCCACAGCTGCTTCCTGCTCAATCTCTCCTTGTCTCGCTGGGTAGAAATCCACTCCATTTCACCAGACAATGCTTCTGCTCAATGTCCTCCTCCTCCTCCATTTTCTAGTCCCCACCGGATCTCAATGTGGCCTCGAGATGTGGTCGCCCCACGGTCTTCCGTCCATGCCCAGACAGATTTTCAGCATCTGTTCCAGGACATGAAGACAGGTGGAATTACGTTATTCATCTCGTAGTCATGGCGACTGGGACAAATAACGTGGCCTATTCGAATGGCCTCAACCAAACGACGGCATGTGTCACGCATAGAGCTGCCACTGGCTGACAACTCAAGTTACAACAGGGGAGGTAAAAGGCACTGTCCTTCTGGATCATCAAAATGTCGTTAAAGGGCTTTCTCCTGTTTCATTCACAGTCGGGTTTCAACATGTGCAGGCTGGAATTCCAAACGGGTGGAAACATCGCATATCAGTGTGTGTTGGGGGAGGGCCGTTCTGCCGCTGCAAACTCCAGGAGGGTGTTCCTGGCTTTTTGTCGGAATAGATAATGTGCATGAACAGTTTACTGGCCATTATCAAGAATCTGCTGAGATCCGTGGAAGACTTCAGGAAGCCTTTTCACAACCATATTGAAACGTGCGCCATGCAGGGTGCATGGACAATCCGCTCATCGGTGCAGCTCGCGCGTAGACACTCCTGTTCCTCCAGATTGTCCGTTACGAGACTTGGTTCGATTTGCCAGTTGGGCGCAGGAGAAAGCCACACATCGATTCTTGCTGCATGACGCGGAGCAGTTCCTCTGTGTGACTTCGTTCGCCGACGCAAGCCAGGGTGTAGAACTGAATGACACCGCTGTGCCCTACACATGTGGTATGAAGGAGCAGAGTACTTGTGGAGGCTGAGAGGGGTGGTGGTGGTTGGAAGGAGCAGGAGGCGGACATTGGCGCAGGCAGAGCCGCAGTTTGACAAGTGGAGGAGAAGCGGCGTCCTCCTGTCACGTTGTTGGTGTGCCTGGGCCGGAGCACATTCACCCAGTGGGCTGTAAAGGACATGTACTGGCCTGACAGTAGTTAACAACTCCAGAAAACGTCTGCGCTGCCGTCCGGGAGCGCTGTGCACCTTGAACAACGATAAGCTCAAGACTGGGCCCACTTCTGTTCTAAATATTTATGAAGTGCTGGTACTTCCTTTTTGGAAAGAAATTACGGCTTGGGAACTTTCAACTCGGTCTCAGGCACAAGCCATTAGTTCTCTTGAAACGCTGCCAGAAGATCCACCATTTTGGAAAGGAGAGGGACTGCAGCACCAAAACTTGGACAGGAGTGACGGTCAGCTTCATGCACCTTAGGATGGTTTGGAAGCATTACTGTTGTCTCTTTGCATCGCCTCTACTGAACGGAACTGCTGGCGCCATGAGTAGCGAAGGAGCTAGGGAGCATCCTGGACCGGGAGATGATGTCAAAGAGAAACAGCTCATTTGCAGCAGGTGGTGGAGCTTGAATGGCTGCAATGGCATGCGCGCCACTGGGCGCTGCTGCTGATGCTGTTGCTGCGGGGGGGGGGCGGCAGGATGCGAACACATCACATCTGAGCCACGTTCTCTCAAGGCCACGGATGGTGAGCTGCATGTGTTGACGCAGGGCCGTCGGTGCCAACGTTAGCTCACTGGCCACGATTCACTTTCTGCCTACAGATTCTACATCGATACCCATATTAGGCTCCTACGGTGTCCTTAGAAAAGAACTGCCACACCGCAGAGTAGCGGATTTTACGCCAACGTCCGCACTGAGTTACTACTGACGCCCGCTAGCCTCAATGAGCCCTGTGCCGTACTTTCTTATTGGGACCTGTGAAGCGTGGATTTTTTTACCCCATGGCCGCTTGGCTCCGACCTCACACTGCTTGCTATCCTGCGACTACGGCCACAAGACCAATTGCTGGGATGTGCCGCTGCCTGACGCGCAAGCTGACGCCCTCTTCCCCTTACGATGATGAAGCCTTTGCCTCACCCGGCTCCCAAGTGCGGTCGCTACATCATCATCTATTTGTGTTTCATCGTCACTGCTGTCCTCATCACCGGTCTTGGTATGCAGAGCGGGCCCCCTCACAACATGACCTCCCATGCCACTCTCAACATCTATACTTTGCCGCCTACTGCAAGAAGCAGGGATATTGGCCCCATTTCTTCGCTGCCAAGTAGCTCTGACTGCCCTCCTCAAATTGTTCATCCTCGCTTATTATGGCGCTGAGCCCAAACCACATAGTAGATCTCTGGCTGAGGGAAACCCCGGAAAGGGGACAGAGGCAGGTTGAGGACAGGTGAGGGCCGCTGACCCGCACCCGGGCCATGCCAACTAAGGGTTGTGTCTGACGGTCCCACTGACTCTTGACTGGGGTTGTCAGATGTCTTCTGGGAGGAAGTGGATGACCTAGTCAACCAATCAAGAACCATTGGGTTGCTGAACAACACACGGCCGCTAGATGACAGCGGCATTTGTGTCCTCAGTGACCGAGTGACCCCTGCTGCGACGTCCCCTTGCTGTGCTGCGACCTGGGCCTGGAATGTTTGTGCCTCTGCCACTCGCAGGTGAAAGCCTGCCACCTCTCGTCTGACAATGTTTGTTCTAAAATGTACCCGGACATTGTTCGATGAAGATATCTGTATATGATAAAACACACACCCGTATTTGACTCCAAATGAACCAAGTAACAAGCTTGGTAAAACCCCTTTATATAAATTGCGCTCCACAAATGGGGGAGGGAAAAATTTACTTGTATGTGCCGTTTAAAAACTCTATGTATTTTACTGAATATAAAAGCACAGGCTTAAATAACCTTCGGATATGAATTATGCTACAGAATTTCTTCTGTGCAGAACAACGCTTAATTAACCCCTGGATGTAAATTGCGCAAAAGAATTGAGCAACCAAAAACTACGAGCTCTGTAGTGTGTTACAATGGCGTTTTTTCTACGCTACACAACAAGAGAAAAAATTGTAATTAATCTTCGTTTGGGTGCATTAGGCTGCGGGAAAAAAAATTTATTTTTTGGGTGAAAGAGGGTTTTAAATTTTTTAGTCACCACGGGCAGAAAAAAAACGCCTAATTAACCCCTTGGATGTAAATTGCGAAAAAAAAATTTGACATCCATAAACAACTAGCTTTGAGTGTTTACAATGGCGTTTTTTTTTTACGCTACACAACAAGAAAAAAATTTTAATTAATCTTCGTTTGTGAATTATGCTACGGGAAAAAATTTTATTTTTCGGGGTGAAAAAAGGGTTTTTTTTTGGGAGTCACCACAGCAAAAAAACAACGCTTAATTAACCTCGGGAAAGAAAATTTGCGCAAAAAAATTTTGAGCAGCCACAAACTACAAACTTTGAAAGCGTGTTACAATGGAAATATTTTTTAATCTACACAACAAAAAAAAAATTTGAAATTTAAACCCTTTTCGCTTGTAAATTATTCTACGGGAAAAATTGTATTTTTTTGGCGGTGAAAAAGACGGTTTTTTTGGAGCCCCCCACAGCAAAAAAAACAACGCTTTTTTAACCCCGGGATGTAAATTGCCGCAAAAAAAATTTAAAACAGTAAAACCCCACAAAACAAACAACCCTTTGTACCTTTTTAAACAATGGCTTTTAAAAATTTTTTTTTACCAAAACACAAAAAAAGAAAAAAAAAAAAAATTTTTTTAATTTAAAAAACCCTTCCCTTTTTTGTTTTTTAAAATGCTACAGAAAATTGTTTTTTTTTGGCGGTAAAAAAGAGGGTTTTTTTGGAGCCCACCACAGAAAAAAAAACCCAACGTTTAAAAAACCCCTGGATGAAAATTTGGCGCAAAAGAATTGAGCAGCAAAAACCTAAGTTTTGTGCGGTTCAATGGCGAAATTTTTTTTTACGCCCACCAAAAAAAAAAAATTTGAAAAAATTAACCTTCGCTTTGTAAATATGTTGACGATTTTTTGGGCCCAAATTTTGAATCCCCAAAAGGTTTTTTATGTAACCCGAAAATTTCCAGATCAGGCAATGGGTTTTAAAATCGTGAAATCATCTATTAAAAACGGCCTTTTTTCGGCCTTCCTGTAATTTTGGGGGGCCAGCAAATCAGATTACAGAAAAAGACAGGGTGAGAGGGTTGGTGCGACGTCATAAACGGGATTTTGTATGGTTGCGAGGGGGCGGGAAAAAATCACATGCCCTTTCGTTTACATAGAACAGCTTTCCCCCCTTTTTCGGGCCTCAGGGGGTCTCCCCCCAAACCCGCTAAATTAAGGGAAAGGACCTGCCCCTCTCCCTGTGACCAAAAAAACTCAAAAAATTAGTCAAATTCCCTGCACAAGAAACCTCTACAATTAGCTTTAAACCTTCCAAAAAAATTTATTTAGATTAAGTTTTTGAACTTTTTTATGTATTTACTAGAAAATTTTTTAAAGAAACATCACCGCAAAAAAATTCACGGGGGTTTGGGAGGGGGGGGGGGGCCCCCCGCGGGCGAAACCAAAAGGAAAACTTTCTATAAAAACACGGGATAAAGTTAAACAAGACTTAGTGTAGACTTTGTAGTGGAATGTCTTTTTTAAATTAACAGTTGCATTGAAAATTTTTCCTTTTAAAATTGGGGCAGCCTGAACTTATATTGGATACCCCAAAAACCCTACATAACGGGCAGGCCCCTCATTGTTACTGCAAAACCCCCATTTTTATTATCAGTATACATTTCAGATAGGTGTTCATTTCAATTTTACCCTTACAACCCTTTTAACTGTTGAAATATCCACCTTGCAGTTTTAAATTCCAAACCAGCCCAAACTTTTAGTCAAACACAGGGGTTTTTTGTTGCCAAAAAAACTTTTTGTGAAAAACCAACGTGTTTTTTGAAATTTTGCGCCCCCCCAGCAATTTTTTCATTGACCCCAAGGGGATCTAAAATAAAAACTTTTTAAAAAAGCAAATTAAATTAATTCACCACAGGGGAATTGAAAGGGGGCAAAAAATCCGTTTTTTTAAAATCCCAAAAAAAACGTTAATTTTTTTTTGACCTGGGCACACCCCCCGCATTATTCCCTTGACCCCACATCTAAAGTAAAAATTTTTAAAAACAGCAATTCTAAAAATGGGACCACAGGGGGAATTTTAAAGGGCAAAAAAAAAATCGTTTTATAAAAAACCAAAAAAATTTAAAAAATTACTTGGGTTTTTTTTTTCTTTTTGGGGACAAAACCCCTTGTTCATTGCACAGCTTTTACCCCTTAAAAACTTTTAAAAAAGCAATTTCCTTTTAAATTCCCCCCAACCCGGGGGAATTGGGAAAAGGGGCAAAAAAAAAACCGGGTTTTTTTTATATCAAAACATAACGTTACCTTTTTTTTGACTTTTTTCACAAACCCCCATTGTTCATTGACGCAGCATCTACGTAAATCTTAAAACAGCAAATTTTAAATTTCACCACAGGTAATTTAAAAATTGCAAAAAATACCGTTTAAATTTTACCCAAAACATAACATTACGTGTTTTTTTGACTTTGCGCACCCCATATTGGGTTTCAATGACCAGCATCTACGAAAATCTTAAAACACAATTCTAAAAATTCCCCAAATTTAAACTGAAGGGTGAAAAAAATACCGTTTATTATATCAAAACAAACCCATTTTACTGTTTTTTTAAACTTTTGCGCCCCCCAGCCATTGTTCTTTAGGGCAGCATCTACGAAAATCTTAAAAACAGCAATCTATATTCACCACAGTAATTTGAAAGGTGCAAAAAATTTCGTTTTTTATACCAAAACAAAACCATTAAACGTTTTTTTTGACTTTTGCGCACCCCAAAATTTTTCTTGACGCAGAAACAACGGAAACCAAAACCCCCCCAATTTTTAATTAAACCACGGGTTGAATTAAAAGGTCAAAAAATACCGTTTTTTTATCCCAAAAACATAACAGATAGGGTTTTTTTTTTGGACTTTTCCCATAGTCCAGATTTTTTTTAAAATAGCACCTTCATTTAAAATTTTGAACCCAAAATTTTTGGTTTTTGATTAGAGGTTTTAAAGAATAGCTGTGATTTCCCGCTTTTAATAAGAGTTTTTCCCAAAAACTATTGCAAACCTTCTAAAATTTTTTTAATTATTTTCCCGGGGAAACATGGAGCAAAATGCGGGTTGGGAAAGCGAGCAAAGAGGGGGGTAACAATGGAGGAAGGGGGTTGGGAAAAAGGGTGCCCCTTCCCCTGCTGGCGAAAAACACCATGCCAGCGGATCGCATTTGCGGGACCGTAAAGGCCTGCCCATCCCCTGGGTCAGGGCCCTGTGATCTAAGTAACGAACATAAACCCCAAATTCTTCCTTTCGGGGTTTTTAATTTAAACCTCCCAATCTAGCCCCCTTCCCTCCACTTTCCCTCGCAGTCACGGCCAAAAATTCGTCACCCCAGCAAAAATCAGAAATCCGTCCAACTTTAACAGCCCAAAGGTTTAAAATTCGTGAAAACCCCCCACGGGGGAAAAAACCCCAATTGTCGAAAAAAACCCCCTTTTTGATGAAAAAAATCCCTTTTTGGGGTCAGAAGGAAAGTTAAAAGATCAAGAGGATGTTTTAGTCGGGCCCCCTGACCCCCCCAGTTTACAAAAATTCCATCGGGGAAGGGGGGTGAAAAGACCCGGTAAAACGGAAAAAACCCCCGGGGCGGCCCGGAAAACGCCTTGCAGTGCCCCTTGCTTTACCCCGAAAGCTTCGGATGCAGAAAGTCAGGACACCAAGTCACCTGGTTGGGTTTAAATGATAAAGATGCCCGACTTTGCGGATCCATCCGGGCCCCTTTTCCGCAGAATTTGTTTGCGACGCTTCATCAGTGGACAGGAAAAAAGACAGGGGAAAGTGTCAAAAACGTTCCCGCCAAAAAAAAGGGGAGAGGGCGGTCGCAGAATCCGCGATATTTTTCCCCCACCCACGGCAGCGAAAACCCCGCTCCTCCTTTTTTGGCCGTAAAAAAAGGTCCGGGGACCTCTCAACCCTTTGGCCCTTCTTTGAGCAGGCCCTCTAATTCACCCCAGCGATTGTCATATGCCCCCCTTTTGCCGTAAATCATAAGAAAGGGGCCCAAGGGAACCTTAAGGGGTTTTAACCACCCCCAACATGTCTAGTCACGGGCAGCGAATGCATGAGTTGAAAGGGGGGGGAACATTTGGGCCCAAAAAAAGGGCCCAAAGCCCCGGCCGCCGGCCCCAACCACTGTCACACCCTCTTTCTCCCCCCCCCCTCCTCCCCGGGGCCACCCCCCAAAAGCTTTCCTCGGGCTCCCAGTCTCTCAAGTCCAGATCGGGGATCCCCCGCTTCAGCCCCCCCCTTTCGCCCGAGTACCCCCAGCACCACCAGAGACCCATCCTCCCCCCTTCTCCTTCCCCCTTTAAAAACGCCCTTTCATGCCGAACAGCGGCCAGTCTAGCACCACCCTTTCCCGTTTTACCGGGTTTGGGGACGGGAAAAAACCCTTTTAAACCCCAAAACCCAAACCCCCAAACCAAAAGCCTGAATGTGGGCCCTTACCGGGTTTTTGGGGCCTTGGAAAGGGTTCCCTTTTTCCGTCTGGTTGGACACAATGGGTTCCGCCAAAATCAGGGCCCCTTTCGCCTCCCCCCAATACCAGATGCCAGCAGGCATTTTTTTGGCCAAAAAAAGCCCCCCTGCCCCTGGCCGGGAAACGTGCCCATCAAAAAATTTAAAAGCCTTTGGGTTCTCCCTTTCTTTGCCCCAAAAAATTTCCATCTCACCCCCCGCCCACATAAAACAATAAAAAAGGGCCCAAGGCCGCTAAATCTTTTGTAAAACAGCTCACTGGGGAGCTGGGGGGATGTCTCTCTGGGGTGACGGGGGGTTTCTAAAGGCCCCGGGAAACGCTTTTAAAAACCCGCAGGGATGGGGGCGGGGCCTTTTTCCCCCCAAAAGGTTCTCTGGGGGAAACACGTGCCCAGAGACCCCCGGCCTTGTTAAAATTAATCTCCCTTTGGGAGACCGCCACACAAAAGGTCAGGAGCGTGGACGGCTCTAAGCAACGAGACCGGCCGGGCCCGGGGGTAAACAAAACCTTGTGCCAGGAAAGGTGGGGGCGTTTAACGGTGAAACTGTTTGGGGGCCCCCCTTTAAGATTTTGGGCTGGAGCACACCCCTTGCCGGCACTTTGTAAATAAACCCCTTGTCGTCCAAATTTTCCCAAAGACTCCCCGGGTTTTTTGGACTGCCTGCTGAAAAAGGCTCGAGGTCGATTTTTCGCACTTCCCCGCGCCCCCCTCCCTTTTTCCCGCCGGGTTTGCTTGCAGCTCAGCTCGACCTCCCCCCCAACCGTCTCATTTTTTCCCGTGGCAAACCGCGGGAATTCCACCCCCCACATGCTCCAGCGTTGTGGAAAGGCAGCGAAATTTCCCCATTAGAAATTACGAAGTAAACACATGGCCTGACAACACCCGGGTCCCGGGACCTCGGGTGTTGAACCCCGAGAGTGGGGCAGGTGAAAGAACTCTGCACCACCCTTGCCAGTTTTGAAAAAGCCACCAAAATGGTCAGGCGGACAATGCCCTTGTCAATAAACCCTTGGGGGGTTAAAAACCCTTATTCGGGAACGATCTTTGGGCCCACTCTGAAACAACAAGTCCCCCCAAAACGCCGGAGGAGGAGACGGACACAGATGCGGACCAGGGACCTTTTCTCCCATAAAATCCAAAAAGGGCCCCCCACATTTTTCACTTTTTTAAACGCCCCTTCATTAGGCATGGTTGGGGGTTCCCAAAAAAACTAGTGCAAGGTGGCGCATCACTCCAGGGTGCATCATCTCAGGCAAGTCGGGCTTTTTGAAGCTGTCCCGGGGGAGGGGAGGAAGGGGGAGAAAGGTATTCCTAGACACCGATTTAAAAACGCCCTCCCCTTTGGGAAAGATTTTTGCCGCGAATTTGAGGGGAGGAGGAAAAATGAGGAAGTTTCCTTTTTTGCTATTCCCCCCTCGCCCCCAAGGGGTTTTGGGGAATCAAGGCCCCATCTCTCACATGGGGTGTTTGGGGATGCCCTTTTTCCCTCCAACATGATCCTCGCATTAAAGGGCCCATAAAAAATGAAAAACCCGTTTACGGGGTGGGCCACCCTCCGGGAACCCCCGGGTTAAAAAAACAAAAATCAGCACTTTCCTTCCACCCCCCCAAAATAAGTAAAATTCAGGAAAAAGGCACCTTTTTTGATTGGGATCAAAATGGAGACATCTGTTGCATCTGCTTCACGTTCCCCCAAATTTTCCCGGGAACAAAATCGCACTACCAAAACCGTAGAGGCCAAGTACGTAGCGGCAGCAGCAGGGAAGGTGGCAGAAAGCCTAATGGTGTGACCTCGGGAACTTTTTTTACCACCCACCAACGCAAAAGCAAAGCCCGGGCAACATCCAACACACAGAAATCAAACTTAAATCAGGTTCACACTATCTGCGTCTCAAAACCGAATTTTTTTTGGGATTTGTTTTCCGGGCCCAATAGAAAATTCGGGAACCCAAAAAGGACGAATGGGGCAGCTGGGTCTCACGCCATAAGGGTGTTGTCCTGCCCAAACAGCCACGCATATCTGATCGGGCCTTCAGCACAGCGGAAGGGGTCATTACAGACAAACCACCGGCCCTTTCCCCAGATAATGTGGAAAACGTTTTTAAATTTATCAAGATGAATCAGGGATGGATCTCGTGAATTTTTGGCCCCAATTGCCCAGGTAACCGATTAGTTTTCCGTCTAAATTTCACAAATTTCCTTTTTAAACAGAAATGGCCCCCTTGAAAACCTTTTTTTTTTTTAAAAGGGTCATTTCTTACTGCAAATTTTTTTTTCTTTTCCCAACAGTTCAATTTTCTGGTTTTGCTGTGAAGGGGGACTGAAAAAAACAGCAAGGTTTTCCCTGACAACACCTATTCCCCTTTTCTCCTTTAATCTTAAGAAGTTTTCGCATTGTCAAAAGTTTTTGAGGTCATGTTGCTGTGAGATTTCACATAAAAAATGGTCCTTTTGGGAAAAGAAATGTTTGGGTTCTAAGTGGGATTTTTTTCCCCCACAATTTTTTAAAAGTGGCTTTAGAAGTCATATTTTTTAAATTTTTTGGGGTCAAGAACTTTTGAGATACAGCAATAAACATGGTCCTTTTGGAAAAGAAATGTGGGGTTCTAATGGGATTTCCCCTCACAATTTTTTAAAAGTGGCTGAGAAGTCTTTTTATAATTTTTTGGGTCATCTGCTTTGAATTTCAAACAATATACAGGTCCTATTTTTAAAAAAATTTTTTTTTTCTTAAACAAAGGGGGGGGGGGGGGGCATTTGTTTTTCACAATTGACAAAAATGGGTCAAGGGCATGCTTTGAATTTTTGGGGGGATTTTGCTTTGGGAAAAACAGCAAAACTACAGGTCCCATTCCCAAAAAAAGTTGTTTTTAATAGACATTTGTTTTCCCCACAATTGTCAAAAGTGGGTCATGGGTCATCTTTTAATTTTTTGGGGGCATTTTTGCGTGAAAATGGGACTATAAATTTAAAATCCTATTCTTAAAAAAATTTTTTTTTTTAACAGACATTTTTTTCTTCACAATTGCCAAAAATGGGCCCCAAGGGTCATGCCCCTTTAATTTTTTGGGGGGATTTTGCTGTGACATGCAGCTTCTACAGGCCCATTCTAAAAAATTTTTTTTCTAACGGGCAATTTTTTCTTTAAAAATTTTCCAAAAGGGTCAAGGGTCCAAAGCTTTTAATTTTTTGGGGGGATTTTGGGTGTGACATGCACTATACTAGAGGTCCTTTCTAAAAAATGTTTTCAACAGACTTTGTTTTTTCACAAATTTTTTCCCAAAATGGCCCCATGGGTCATGCTTTGAAAATTTTTTGGGGGCATTTTTCTGTGACATGCAAACTAACTACAGGGCCTATTCTAAAAAATGTTTTTCTAACGACATTTGTTCTTCACAATTAACAAGAGTGGCTCAAGGGGGAAAGGGGCTGCAGAAACAGGAATAGGTAGGAAAACTGTTAATGGACACAAATTGCAAAATTTACTTTTTTTTGCAAGTCTTTTAAAATAGCTATCAATCCCTTATTGAACAACCCCCTTTTAAAACAATGAAAAAAAGAGAAACAAAAACTTGGGGGGAAATTTCCCCTCCCCATTTTTTAAAAAATTTTTTTTCTAGAATTAAAAATACTAAAAAAACTTGCATGACAAAATACTGGTTTAAAAAAAATTCCCCTGAAATTTTACAAGGGAGGTAAAAGGAAAAATTACCAGATGTTGGTTTTTCAAGGACATGGATATGGAGCACGGACAGAGAACAAAGTACAGAGACCATTTTCCTCCAGCACGTTGAAAAAAAATTTAGAAAAAGAATCCAAGATAAAGGGGGAAACCGGGGGGTTTTAACAGGGGCGTTAACCACCAGTATTTCCCAAATGGGAAACCCCAAATTTGGGGCCACACTCAAACGGGGGGAAAGCGCAAACCCAGGTATTGACTGTGTACTGAGGGAAAGGGTGGGGTTTTCAAACCCTTTTTTCCCTTTCCCCACTCTGCTTCAGCAAAGCATTTTTCGTTGCTGGGGCATCAGGGCCCTTTTAACCCCGCGGTTTTAAAAGATGGGCGGACGCCCCGCCTGGGCCCCTCACCCACCCCCGTAAACCTTCCCCCCGGGGCCCTGCCCGTGGGCCCCGGGCGGTATAGCAAAAGTCCAGTGAAAAAAAAATGGGGGTTGAAAGAAATCCTTTTTTTCCGGCACTTTTTTAAAAAGGGGGGTCATGCAAATTTGGGGGGGTCATGCTGTGGCCCAGGACAGGGGTTTTAATGTCCAGTTTTTTAAATAAAATGTTTTTAAAACATACTGCCTTCTGGCAAATTTTTAATTTTTGGGTTTATGCAGGTTAAAGGTCCCGGCTTTTGGGTACAAGACAGGGATAGTGAATGGGCTGTGACCTTTTTTTTTGTGACTTTATAACCAAATGTTTTGCCTAAGATGTAAACACTATCCATTTGACGTTTTGGATGTTAATTTCAGCTTCTCCACCCCTTTTTTTGGGTGGAATAAGAAGGTGTTTTTTGCTCTCCCATAACTTTTAAAGGTCATCGTCATAATCACGCTCACTAACGAAAAACCTTTTCGATAGCGGCCCGGGCCCATCACTATCGATTTGACCCCGATAGCCCCAAAGCAATCGCTAAACACTACTTTTTAAAAAAAGCTACAGGAAAATTTTTTTTTTGGCGGGGGAAAAAGAGGTTCTTGGAGCACCACAGCAGAAAAAAAATGCTTTTAAATTTAAACCCCCGGGTGTAAATTGCGCAAAAGAATTGACACCAAAAATGAAGTGGTTTTGTATTGTAAAAACGCCCGTTTTTTTTAAATGAAAACAACAGGGAAAGGGTTAGATAACCCTTTTGGTATTCAAGTGCCCGGAGCAATAAACATTAAAATGTTAAAGAAACTGCAGTGGATGCCCCACTGGACTTCAGACCAATACCCCACAAAATCAAAATTTGAACGAAAGGGGAACATCCCCCCAGGCAACGAGACACCCCAAAGAAAAACGCTGTTTTAAAAAACAGTTCCCTTTAGTAAGAGCTATTACAAGCAGGCGCGGCAGCACCTTCCCCATCATTAAAATGGGGAGGAGTTTTGGGCCTCCCAGCTCGTGCCCCGGGTTATAAGGCGGTGACTCACAGAATCCCGCCCGGGCTCTGATTGGCTTCATCTCTGCACATGTCATGCAGGGTATGCCCTTCTTCCTCCCCAAATGCTTTGCCCCATTTAACCCATGGCTCCAGCCATTTTTTCAATCAAAAAACACATTTTTTTCACCCCAAGTCCCCCCCAAAATTCAACTTCGTTCAGAACCAAAAATTTTCCCCGAAAAATTTTAAACAATTCCCCTTCGTTAGAAAACAATTTTGCCTATCTCTAATTACAGGCCTAATTGTAAAAAGATCATGAAAGATATATGTGTACTGTCCAATCATATCTATACTGTATAGTAATTAAATCACTCCTAAGACATCTTTTTTCCAAGCAAAATAACCTGAAGTTTAATAACCTACCTTGGTTCTGCAAATCCCCAATTTCCTTAACCAACTTTGTCGCCCCCCTCTGCACCCACTCTAGCTCAGCTATGTCCTTCTATGTACATTAGCACCCAAAAAAGTAAAAAAGGTACAAAAATTTTTTCATCCCTCCCTTTTCATTGACCCAGAAACAGAACATTACAAATTTTTTTGGAAAACCCTATGTCCATTTGTTTGCAGGCCTTTTATTTTGTTTGCTTGGAGGGAGCTGCCTGACATAAGTCACTAAATGTAAGTATGTTTTTTAAAGTTCATTTTAGAATAAAGAAAATCAGAGGTGGTTTCAATTTTTTTAACGAAAATTGTTTTCCCACCCCTTGGAAAAAAGAGGCCCCCCTTTGAAAAACCAAAGGACAGAAGGCAAGAAAGAAATGGGGGTTTTGGAAAAGGGCCCCTAATTCTTTACTCTAACTGCATTTTTCCCTAGCTGAATGAACACAAAGCACCCCGGGGGGGTTTTGGGGGGCCTCCCTTTTCAAAATTTAACAACATAAAGGGTTTTCACTTTTTCCCCGCGGGTTTAGCAAACCAGCTTTAAAGCAATGGATTTGGGGCGGACCCAAATAAAGGTGCCCTAAATCGGGTAATCCAGAATGAAAGGGGGCAAAAATTTTTTAAAAATCTCTGAAACCCCTAAATGGTTTTTTTAAGGGTTTTTTAAAAGGGTTAAGTTACTTCTCTGTGGAACCTGTGGATCCAACTTGCGCCCAAACTTTCTTTTGCTATAAAGTCACTGGTCTCAGAGAACATTGGGCGGGAAAATTGCCCTTTGGGAGCGGGAAATTTTTTAGGTTTGGGTTACATTTGGGGGTTGGGGCTAAGGAAAAAAAAAAAAATTTGTTTTGGGGGATTTTACTAAACCCCAAAAAAATTTTTAAATTTTAAAATAAAACTAGTGTCGAGCTGAAAAGGGGTATATTCGCGCAACGTTATTCGGTGCATTATGCCTGTGCATAACTATTTTGCACTTTTTTTAAGGGACAACCAAGGGGAAAACGGGGTTTATCACAGGATGGCCCTATGGGCCCAAAAATTATATTTCCAGGCTCTCTTGGCCAAATAATGAGCCTTGGCAATTAGGGATAGGAAAAGGGTCAGAAGAAGCCTTTTTCCCCGTTAAAAACCTGAAACCATCGTTAGGATTATTTTAAAGATTAAAGGGACATTCATCCCATAAACAGCACCACAATTGGCCTTGGGTTGTGTGTTGTATTGCAGCTCAGCGTCGTTGAAATAAAGGGAGCTGAGTTGTAATACCAGACATAGTTCACAAACAGGTGTTCAGATATTCTTGAAAGAAAGCAGTACAGGTTTTTTTAATCATGTAAAACCCTAATTAAATAGGTTTTTGCTATCTGGGGCACAAAGGGGTTTTGTTCAAAACTGCTTTTTGGTTTCCTTTTTACGGATCCGTTTTTTGGGACAGTTGAAAAAGGCATCCGTTAAAACGGAAACCCCCAAAAAGCAAACAGTTTTTTACTTTATTTGGATCCGTTTTTAATTTCTTTTTTTACCTGCGTTTTAGCATCTGCCCCCTTTGGATGCGTTTTAAAAATGGGGAAAAAAAAAAAGATTCTCTCTTGCGAAACCCCCCCCCCCCGCTCAACCCGGGCCCGAGGATCCCCGCCGCCTGCCCCATTTATGATACTCCCGCGGGTCCACCGCCCCCGGCCCCCCTTCAGGAAACCTCCCCATAAAACCCCCTGCCCCTTTATGATTCTTTGCGATCTAGCCCCCCTGCCCCATTCAAAGATCCCTTGCGAACCAAACCCGCTCCCCTGCGGCCCCCTCCCCGATCCAAGGGCCGCCCGCCCCTTTTATGATCCCCCTGCGATCCAGCCCCCAATCACCTGGCCCCCCCCGGCCCATCCCTCTGCGCCCCGTCCCCCGATCCAGCCGCCGCTCACCTGCGCCCCTTCCCCGAAACCATGCTGCGCCCCCTCCCCGTTCCCGCCGCCGCTTACCTGCGCCCCGTTCCCCCCCGGGCCAGCCCCCGCTCACCCCGCGCCAAACCCCCCTGCCCGCCGCTCACTGGGGCTTTTTTGCATCCCTTTTTTGGTTTCCCCAAACGCAGCTGATAAGTACCCGGGGGTGGAGCGTTTTGGAAAAGGGCCAAAAAGTGCACTCCATTATTCCCCATGGGCTATTCACTTCAAAAACCCCAATAAATTTGGGCATGTCAATTTTTTAATGCGGATGAGAAAAAACCAGTGCCGGGACTTCAAAAACGCATCGCCGATCTCCCCCTGGGAATTTGGGGGATCGCATTTTTCCATTTTAACACAATGTTTCACCCCTGACAATTGTTTAAACCTTTTGCGGAAACCGTTTTGGGATCCCTAAAAAGGGGTCACAAAAAAAGCTGGGGTGAACAAAACCCTAAGGGTGCTTTCCTTTGGGGCGTTTTTTGGGCGTTTCAGCAATTTTAAATTTCAATTTACTTTTTTGCACAAAAAAAGCAAAAAAAAAAACCCCCAAAAACGCTCTGTGGAAAGCCCCCCTAATGTGAAATTTTTTAGTGCCCCTGAAAACCCCGGGTGAAAAAGTTTTTTAATGTATTCCAAATTATGTGATTTAACTCCTGCTCATGGTGTACATTGTATTAAACAAATGCAAAACACGACCTACACATCAAAAAGAGCAGTGACCCATAGTAATGAATAAAAACAGTCCTTTATTGAACATCTAATTAAAACTA
>JAODAL010032094.1:0-47466 GCA_025379985.1 Phyllomedusa bahiana | reverse complement strand
CTTTTAAAAACTAGTATCCTCGTTCTACTAAGGCGTGCAACTGGGTATCGAACAAAATGTGATAATTAGAAAGGGTGACTGTATAACCTGATATTATAGGTCTACCCTGGTGGATTAGTTAGACGTCTTGTAATTTTGGAAGATGATAGTAAAATGGGATAAGAATTATTATCGTGATCAAAAAACTTTTTCTTCCTTGGTAATGAACCTTCCATCGAAAATTTTTATATAATAAATTATTATGATGTATCTTTTAATAGGTCATGTACCAATGGGGTGACTTCTTCGTAATAAAAATTTATCTTTAAGGATACGCATCGCTTCAATTATTAAAATCTACAATCTATTGTGATAACAATTGCGCCGCCTTTATCGGCGCTTCTAAAACTATCTCACTGTTTTTAGATAAGATGTTAAGAGCATATCTCACTTTTTGCTTGAATTAGATTTTTGTTTAGGATTCTTTGGATTTTCGCCTAAGATCACTAATCACTAGATTCGTGAAAATACCAGATTGAAATTCCCTCTGAGAAGCGTGGATAGAATTTAGATTTTGCTTTCACACCTATTCCAAGCGACCTGTATTTTGTTCATTATTTGGTTCAGAGGAAATAACTGTTTGTTTGATAGATGGATGAACAGATTTTTGATATTAAAAAACCTTTTTAGGTAAATTTCTAATAAATTTCTGTACATCTTGAAAAAACAATAAAATCATCAATTTTGGTCATCGTGGACAAAAACCCAAACCCTTTTTTAATATATTAGGTTCTATAGGGTGAGTATGATGGTCTAGATAGATTGAATATTTTTTCTGATATTCAGAATCATTATTCTGAAGTTTTTTTAATTATTGTGCCTCCTCTGTTTTATCAGGGATGCTATGTCTTTTTGTTATATATTTGACCTGACTCTGTTGTCCCCTACAACCCTCGTGTTTAGTTTTCTTTTTTCCTGTCTAGTGGTGAGTTGGGTGTTGGGGACTGGATGTAAGTTGGATCGAAAAGTTCTTTTCGATCGTATTGAATAATTTAGGGTTTGGTTGAGCCTAAAAAAATTGACTGGTTAACGGAGATGTCTGAGCTATCAGGGGTATTAGGGAATTGATAATTTTCTGAGACAGAAAATCTGGCTGTGTGAGGTCAATGAATTGAATAGGTGACTTAGGGGGGATATATAGTTTCTGGGAAGAGATACCTATAGGAACTTGAGGTATCGATAGTGGTATTGGTTGGGTCAGTTTTGAATGAATGAATTTGTAATAATTATTGCAAGGGTATTTGTAATGTATAGACGGTAATGAAAATAATGGATTCATTAGAAATATCTGTAATAGTAAATTCTCCCAAGAAATGGTTTCCATTGGTGGCAGCTGTAGATATTGTGTCTTCCTCGGATGGAGGTTTTGTGATATTAGTATTTAGAATTCCTGTGGGTGGAATGGGTGGAGGGATTTTATTATGACCGTGATTCGCGTGGGGGCAGTGTGAACGTGTATAAAAGTGTTTTTGGGACCCTGTTTTTTTGAAATTTGAATTATGAAATATCTGGCCTGAGACTTATAAGCTGATATTACCATTGGTTTATACTACAATTTTTCTAGAACGGAAATGGTGAGGTGAAGGACGTGAGAAGTGAGGGTATGGAGGGTGAGAACGTGCTGCCTCATTATATGTTTTGGGTCGAACTACTGGTGCAGTATCATTATTATTTTCGGAGGAATTGGGTCTAACAGGTATGTTATTTGTGGTATTATTTTTGTTTCTACTATATCTTTGTATTTGGGGATTTTCCTTATTTATTCTGTCTCGGGACAATTATGTAGCTTTTTATTGATTACATCTAATTCATTTCGTTTAAGATTTACTTTATTTACTGACCCTGAAGAGTAAAGATTACAATTTCATTTATACCAATGGTGTACTCGGTTTGAAACAATCTCCCCCCAAAAAATTGTGTAATTGCCTTTTTTAATTGCACTTCATCTTGATTTTTTCTTCCTAAAATTGTACATATGCATTTCAAATGTAACATAGTGCCATTAAGAAATACAAAACTAATACGTCCCACAGAAAACTAAGCCTCATACTGTGATTTCAACTAAAAGAAGGCAAAATTAAAAACTAAAAAGCAAAATAACCAGAACATTAAAGGGTTATGACAATTGTTAGAAAAATATCTTTTAGATATAAACGTGAGCTTCAAACGCAGGAGTCCATTCAGTTTGTTTAAGCTTTTAATTTTAATTAAGAAAATTCACCAAACAATAAATTGAACTTCTTCTTTCTCTTTGAGCTCACTCACTATACAATCTGACGCTTCCACTCTTATGTCGCACGATAGTGAGTCAGCGTAGCTTGCACGTCGCGCTAGTTGGTGAAAGAGACAGCAGCGTATCACATATCGCGAGGAACATCTACAACACATCATCACGATCGCGACTACATGACTTTTCAGACATAGCGAGATGTTGACACTTTCACACTCTCTTCTATGCTGACATACTTGATAGCCTAACTCTGACAGACACATGTTCTCAAGTACTCGTCAGAACACACACGATTACATCTCTTCATTATCTCGCATTTTAGCGCCTTACTCTATATGACTAAACTATATACAGGCAAATACTTATAGCGATAGAGCTGAGATCTCAACATAGTGTCTACGATGCAACACGGCGGATTGAGAGAGACCAGCCGTCTCTCTCTTCAAAACCATGATACATACCTAGCGAACACCACCTCACGAGTTGAGGTGACCTCAACTCTCACTAGCCAATTGCTAGTCGAGCTATCATATATCAACAGCACAATCACAGAAAGGATAAAGCACACACACACGCTATTATTCTCAATCACTCAGTCTCTCTCTTCACTACACAAGCAGAGCTAATATGATATCTAGAGTTATATCATCCAACGTTCATTCACAATAACTCTAAGCCAGGCGAGACAGCACTGATTTCGAGCCGAATAGATCTTCTCTATCTGAAAAAAACTCTGGAAGCAATTGTCCAATGTACTTTCCCCCCCGTACATTGTATATCCTAATGATTCGCTACTCATAGAGACTACACAACAGCCCTCAATCAGAATATCACACAACCGACTACTAGACATCACATAATCTCTTCTCAAGCTCTAAGGGGCTGCACACGTAAGAGCTCTCCTCGGAATTTCTGTGTATATACACAACAAGCACCCACATGTTATTTTAGCATCTCTCTATAAAATCCTCAGCTCGATATAAATTGGGAAAAATGACAAAACCAAAAAGAATACATGCAAGTATTGCTATGGAACACAAACAGAAGGAATTAAAGTAAATGGGTATAAAGAGTAATATATCAATATTGATCTGGTTTTTTACACGCTCACCAGCATTGCCACACAACTAGACACTAAAGACTTATCCCCGAGATTACACAGACTAGCGCAAGACATCTGAGATATACAGTCTATAGTTTACTCGGCAACTTCTCTAATGGTACATAATAGCACAATGCTAGTCTGTGACATCAGCACATAGTTAGTTTCGTTCTAGAGGTATCAACAGAAATTCTCTATATATAGTTAGATTATTAATGAGACTGCCACTTCGTGTTCAACTAGTTCTCGCCTCTCATTCCTGTACTCCGATCTGTACAGCATAGATATAAAGCATCACATGTAGATAAACATAAGGTGAGGATGTCCGTAGGTGTGCGCCTTCAATAGCAGCCTTTTCCGAGAGGATAGGTATAGTGATTAGGAGCGATCTTTTCCTTGCCGTTGCCGGTCAGGTAAAAGAAATGCTATAAGGAGAAAAACCGCAGCCTGATTTCCTTTTGACAAATATGCACTGTATCTCACTAAGTAAAGTGCTTCACCTGTAAGCTGTACGTATATCGTACAGCAACTAGATCCGTTTAGTGAGGGTTAATATTCAGTGGCAAATCGTAACTGCAGAGCTCCCGTCCGTTCCCTGCCGATTAAGCGCCGACGAGGACCCAAGGTGCGTGAAGCTAGGAATAGTACACTCTCGGAACCCGGGAACTATAGAAAGGAGAGCGTAGTAATGAGCGCTAGGGAAAGAAAAACCCCCACCTCGATTTAAATGATCAGAGTGTATATTTTAAAAGGGTTTATTAAACAAAGCATAACGCTTTTCGTGGACCAAGTTCCACTTCCACAGATGCTTAATGTTTACTAGAAACAAAGCGCGACTTTTATTACACCTTCTGGTTTGAACAGATCAAGCTAACGCTTATAACGGATCAGTCGATACTATCTGTATCTCTGCTTAAACACACACCCTATCATAGCTACGCACAATATCCTCCCACCTACCGTAATTCACAGCCTACACCACCTCTGCGCCGCTATCAAATCTCTCAACTCTGATTTTTATAGTCTCACAATCACATCAATATGGCATCGCCCGACAACAACGAGTAGCACAAATCACACACCATATACACAACTATCACTCTCATATTTCACCCAACAAAAACCACACCTACTCCTAATTAGTAGTCTCGAGCACTTCTCCACAACACATTATCTGACATACTAGAGAGCCATCTAATGCATAAGGATAGAAGTACTTCTAGTCTCGAATAGAGCACTATATATAACTTTACATCTCATCAATCACAACTGCTCAACTTAACCTTCTTTTAAAACCAGACAGAGATCTACACATACACACAAGCTCTATTATAGACAAACACACACTCTACTCACCACAACCACATATAATACATTACAAAACATTGACACATATGAACTCAACACGATCACCAATACAATCACACACTCCTCAAACAAAGTTGATCGGCGCGAGGTGACTATCACGGGATAAACAGGATCAGAAGAACAACAGATATATCAAACATTCATGTGTCTGACCCAGAATGCTCCCAGATAACACTACAACGCCGACTCTGACACACACAGCTTGTTAATGATGTCTACAGTCTCAATCTAAGCTGTTCTTAATACAAACTCTCTAATATTCTTATTCACACACTCTCCTACACATGACTTACACAAGATATATCGATTACCTCTAACTCATTAACAGTGGTGACAGTCAAGTACAGGCGCGGTACTCTCTAGCCCTATACGTATATATATTGAGGCACTGTGCTCACGAAATCATGACGACTCTATCACTTCTCACTATCACTGTGCAAGCCACATTCTCTACAACTCAGATATTCTCTGACTCGAGAGTGCGTAAACGTCAACTCCTCAGTACGCGGGGATTTATCCTCCCATGCCGTGCATTTCATACACACAGGTTGATTGACAAGCCTTCTTGATAGTTTAGCGCCACATGAGATAGTGATTCCCTATATACTCGTACAATACTAATGTCCTACTACAGGTACACTTAATAAGTATAGTAGCACTACACTACACGCTTATATGATAAGGCGATCTTGTCTATGGCGACGATCACGTCAGGTATGGCCATGTTTTGGAGAATAATTATGGTTGAGACATCTACAATAGCACAAGACACCACTTATCTCGAGGCGCGCGAGGATTGGAGTCGGTCAGTATCTAGACACTCGTATAGACACATTTGATATCACCTTATGTAGCTATCATCGGAGCTAGCAACTCAGCACATGAGGCAAGCGCGCATGCATTCTAAGTGTAGTCAGTAGTTTAGTGCAAACAGCTTGGCTCCATTTGACGATCTAATGCGCACAGGTGCGCGTGTCGATTAGACTACTGGTGTCTATCTAAGATTGGAACTCTTTCATCCACACACAATGTGGATTGTCAATATATATATAAGTCTTCAACCTCTGACATTGTGACACACACATAGTGATAGCACTACACACCTCTAGTGTGTGCGTATGTTTGGTGCCTACATGGACTATTGTGTTATCGAGGTTTGGGGGGAAGAACTACCTTCAAAACTGGATCCCTAATAGTAAACTATATGTTTTTTTTATAATCGCTGTATTGTTCGTATTGGAGAATGTAGAGTTGTTGTAATACAGTAGATCATATTTATTTTTATTTTTTGATATTTTGTTTTTTTCTAATCTTAGTATAGCTTCTCTGAGACATTGAAGTCTATTGTGACCAATGACATCAAGACTATCATGATATTCATGAGACATCTTTCTTACAATTTTCACTTTCATCTTCACGCGAAGAAGTGGATGTTTAGATTGTGGCATAAATGTGATTATATTATGTGTTGATGGTGACAGGGGTAGGTTCACTACACAATACTCACTAGACAGTAGCGAGGAGGTCAGAGCCACAAAGGTGAGGGCTCTACAGAGTTTCACTATGTGTGTTGACAACACTATCTTTCTCAGAGTCTGCGGCCTTCTATTGGGCACACATAGAGATGGACAGCGAGAATGCAATCTTTGCGAGGTGAAAAGTTTTTGTTGGGTGGTATATGAAAGATAGTTATATAGTGAGTGTTAGGTTTTGTGTATATAGGATTTGTTTTCATGTGGATTTAATTAGTTTTATTTTTGTGTAAGGTGAATTATGTGGAGTTATGGTGGGGTATTTTTGTTAATGTTATTTATAAAAAAATATTGTTATTTTTTATGGTATAATAGAATGTTGTTTTGTTAGAGGGACATTCCAAATTAAATCAAAATAATAGATAAATCGCTTGTAGTATTTTATATGTATTGTCATTATGGGTTTTGGACCGCTGATGTGATTATCTCAAAAACCCCCATAATAAATATTTGCTACTGAAGGGGCTACCTGGTCCCCATAGCTACTTCCCCACTCTTTGATGATAAGATACTTGGTTATTTAAAATATTATTTTTAAGAATTAATTCACCTTTGTGAAGAAAATTTTTAAAAATGGACGTAGAAATAGGTTCTGTGTCTAAAATTTTCTTGATTGTTAATAAACTTTATTCATGAAGATGTTGGAATAAAGGGATGGCCACATCTAATGTAACTAATACTCAAATTTTCATTACATGGAAATACCCAAAACATCTCTCAAAACAGGCATCTGAGTCTTTTAAAAAATGGGTTTCTAGGTAGTCTCTCTACTATAGGCGGCAACTGGGTAACAACAAAATGTGATAAATTAGAAAGGGTGGGCTGTATACCTGATATTATAGGTCTACCTGGGTGATTGTTTGACCATGTGAATTTTGGAAGATGATAGTAAAATGGGATAGAATTATTATCGTGATCAAAAAACTTTTTCTTCCTTGGTAATGATACCTTCATCAAAATTTTTTATAATAAATTTTTAATATGTAATCTTTTAATAGTCATTTACCAATGTGGTGACTTCTCGTAATAATATTTATCTTTAAGGATTAACGCATTCGCTTCATTATATAAACTACATAATTTTTGAATAACAATTGCGCCGCCTTATCCGGCGCTTCTAAATAACTATCTCACTGTTTTTAGATAAGATGTTAAGAGCATATCTCTCCTTTTTGGGGATATTTGATTTTTTGTTTAGGATTCTTTTGGGTTTTTTTCCAAAAAGATCACAAATTAAATGGGGATCTAAAAATATACGGAATGTTTTTTTCCCTTGAGAAGCTGTGGGATAGAATTTTAGATTTTGCTTTTAAACCCCCTATTCCCAAGGGGCCTTTTTTTTTATTTTTTTTCATTATTTGGTTCAGAAGGGTTTTATCTTTTTGTTTTGATAGAGGGAAATGAACAGATTTTTTGATTTTAAAAAAACCTTTTTTTTAGGGGTTTTAAATTTTTCTAAAAAAATTTTCTGTACATCTTGAAAAACAATAAAAATCATAAATTTTGGTCATCTGGAAAAAACCCAAAACCCCTTTTTTAATATTTTTAAGTTTTTTTAGGGGTGGGGTTGGGAGGGTTAGATAGTTTGAATATTTTTTCTGAATTTCAGAATCTTTTATTCTTGATTTTTTTTAATTTTTGGCCCCCTCGGTTTTATCGGGGATCTATGTTTTTTTTTATATGTATTCAAATACCGTTTCGAAAAAAAATTTTCGATCCCAATTTTACTTTCGTCCCAAAACCCCAACTCCCCAAAAAAAACTTTTGGGGGGGGGGAAAAACAGAAAAGAAACAAACTAAACAACGAGGATTTAGGGGACAACGAGGCGACAAAATTATATAAAAAAAAAAAATTTAAAAACCCCCTTTGAAAAAAACGGGTGGACAAAAAAAAAATTAAAAAAAAATAATCAAGGAATTTTTTTAAATTTTTGAAATTTTTTTTTTTTTGAAATTTAAATTTCCGAAAAAATTTTTTAAAAAAAAATTTTCCAAAAATTTCTAACCATAAAATTCACCCCTATAAAAAACAAAAATATTAAAAAAGGGTTTGGGTTTTTGCCCCCAAAAGGGATGGAACCAAAAATTGTTGATTTTATTGTTTTTTTTCAAATTTTTAAAAGAAATTTTTTTAAAAATTTTAACCCAAAAAAGGGTTTTTTTTAATTTATAAAAAAAATTTGTTCTCCATCTATAAAAACAAAACATTTAAAATCCCTTGAAAAAAAAATTTAAAACCCCAAAAATTTACAGGCCGCTTTGGGAATAGGGGGTGAAACCCAAAATCAAAATTCTACCCCACGTTTTTAAAGGGGAAATTTATTTCCGGAAATTTTCAAAATCTAGGTTGTGGGCTTGGGAAAACCCAAAAGGGAATTCCTAAAAAAAATTTTTAAATATCGCAAAAAAGAGAGATTTGCTTTAACTTTTAAAAAAAATTTCAAAAAAAAAAACCAGTGGGGGGATAGTTTTTTAGAAGCGCCGAAAAAAGGCGGGGGCAATTGTTTTTTAAAAATTTAAATGTAGTTAAAATAATAAAGGGGAATTGCGTACCCTTAAAAGGATAAATTTATTACAAAGAAATTTCCCCCCTTTGGTACTTGACTTTTTAAAAAGAAAACATATATTAAATTTATTAAAAAAATTTTTGATAAAGGGGTACCCATTACAAGGAAGAAAAAAGTATTTAAAAGGAAATAAAAGGGAAATAAAAAAATTTTCTTTTTTCCCAAAAAAAAACTTTTCCCTATATTTTCCCAAAAATTCAAAGAGTTAACTAATCCCCCGGTAAAACCTAATAATATAGGTTTTACAGTCCCCCCTTTTTAATTTATCAAATTTTGTTGCCCCCAAATTTGCAGCCTTTTAGTAGGGGAAAATACCTAGTTTTTTAAAAGACTAAAAATGCTGTTTTGAGGGATGTTTTGGGTTTTTCCAGGGGTTTAAAAATTTTAAAGAAATTAGTTAAATTAAAATGTGGGCTTCCACTTTTATTCCAAACATCTTTCATGAACAAAAGGGTTTATTAACAATCCAAGAAATTTTAAAACCAGAACCTTTTTTTCTCCGTCATTTTTTAAAATTTTTCTTCTAAAAAGTGAAAAAATTTAATTTTTTAAAAAAAATTTTATTTTAAATCCCAAGTATTCTTTATCATCAAAGAAGGGGGGTTAGCACAGGGGACCGGGGTCCCCCCTTCTAGTAGAAAATTTTTTTAGGGGTGGGTTTTGGGGAAATATTAAAATCAGCGGTCCCAAAAAACCCTTTTAGACAATACAAAAAAACTAAAAAGGGTTTTTATCGAGTTTTGGGATTTTAAATTTTGGGAATGGCCAAAAACCCTATCCCGGGGAATTTTGTGTCCTTTTTTAAATAACAATACTTGGGGGAAAAATTTTTTACATTTTCTTTTAGCCCAAACTGAAAAAAATTTTTTTTGGACCTTTTTTTCTATATGTAAAAAGAAGGATTGTTTCATGTTTTAAAAAGCTTTTTTTAAAAAAACCGATTTTCTATTAGTTCCCCTATCATTTAATTAAAACCCAATAAAAAAAAGTGGCTCCAAACTTTCCCTTTTGGGCCCAGTAAGAAGGATAAAAAAAAAAAACTGTCCCTTTGAGGGGAACCCAGGAAAAAATTTCCAAAACAAAAAGGTTTGAAAAAAAACTCAAAAAAAAAAAATTTCTTGAAAAAAAAAAATTTTTTCCCCGGAAAAAATTTATTAAAAAGGAGTTTATAAAAAAAGTGGAGGAAAATTAATAAAGGGCCCACTTATCTGGAAAAAAAAAATTGGGATCAAAAAAAATTTTAAAAAATTAAAAAAATTTTTGGAATTTTTATTTTTTTTTACAAAACTCAAAAACATTTTTCATTTAAAGGGGAAACAATACAAGGGGATTATAAAAAAAACTTTGGAGTTTTTCTTGGGATCCCATTTTTTTTAAAGGGGTTCCCCCCCCTTTCCCCCTTGATTTTTTTTAGACGTGCCAAAACTTTGAAAAAAATTTTGGGCCCCTAAAATTTGAAGCAAACGGGTGAAAAGCCCACTTATAGAAAGTTTACGCCCCCCCCCAAGGGTTTTTCCCCTTGCAAAACCCCATTTTTTTTGCAAATGTTGTGATCAGATTGCCCACTGTTTACACATTTTACTTCTAATCTAGGGTGAGGTTTTTTAAAATTTCAAAAAAACCTGCCCCTGTCCCAAGGGGGTTCCCCTTTATTTGTGGGGGAAAAATTTATTTAATTCCCTGTAGTTGCCAAAATCCAGTATATAGGGAAAAAACAACCACAAAAACAATCAAAAAGGTTTTGCCCAATCACCGTTATGATGCAGGGACATGGGAGATGGTCTTTTAGTTTACCTAACATTTTGATGGAAGCAAAAATTTTTTAGGGCCCCCTATTTTTGGGTTTTCCCAAACCCTATGGGAGCAACCCCCCTTTTAATGTCCCAGATAGGAAACCCAAAAGTTTAACCCCTGGAAAAAATTTTATTGGATGTATCGGCCATGAAAACACACTCAGCCCTTTAGGGCCCTAAAATTGAAGTTCGGGAAAGCAAATTTTAAAAATTTCTCCCTTTACCCCGTAATCCCCCCCCTTTTTATTTTAGTGGTTTCTTTTTTATTAATTTTTAAAATATATGGGGGAAAGGTTTTAAAAGTTTTTTTGGGGATTTTTTTAAAAAGAAAAATTTTTTTTAAAAATTTAATTATTTTTTTTAATTATTCATAAAAAAAAAAAATTTTTTTTAAAAACAAAAGGGGGAAATTTGGGTTTTTTGAAATTTTTGTTTTTTTTTTTAATTGTTGGTGTTTTTTTTAATTATCATGAAAAAAATAAAAAATTGTATTTGTATTTGTGCTGCTTTTAAATTAGAATAAGGTTTTTATGAAAAAAATTTGTTTTTTTTCACATCGCTACTATTTTTTAGGCCTTCACTTTCAACCAGAAGGTGTATAAAAAGTCGCGCTTTTGTTTCTAGTAAACATTAAGCATCTGAGGAAGTGGAACTTGGTCCACGAAACGCGTTATGCTTTGTTTAATAAAACCCTTTTAAAATATACACTCTGATCTTTTTAAAAATCGAGTGTTTTTTTCCCTAGCGCTCCTACTACTCCTCCCTTTCTATAGTCCCGGGTCTCCGAGACTATTTCCTAGCTGAATCCATTGTGATGTCACAAGTGTCTACTTTGTGAGGTCACAATCGATGAATCCATTGTGATGTCACAAGAGTCTTCATTGTGAGGTCACAATTGATGAATCCATTGTGATGTCACAAGAGGCTTCATTGTGAGGTCACAATGGATTAATCCATTGTGATGTCACAAGAGTCTTCATTGTGAGGTCACAATTGATTAATACATTGTGATGTCACAAGACTTCATTGTGAGGTCGAAATTGATGAATCCATTGTGATGTCACAAGAGTCTTCATTGTGAGGTCACAATTGATGAATCCATTGTGATGTCACAAGACTCTTCATTGTGAGGTCACAATTGATGAATCCATTGTGATGTTGCAAGAGGCTTCATTGTGAGGTCACAAATGATGAATCCATTGTGATTCCGCAAGAGGCTTCATTGTGAGGTCACAATCGATGAATCCATTGTGATGTCACAAGACTCTTCATTGTGAGGTCACAATCGATGAATCCATTGTGATGTCGCAAGAGGCTTCATTGTGAGGTCACAATTGATGAGTCCATTGTGATGTCACAAGAGGTTTCTTTTAGAGGTCACAATTGATTAATCCATTGTGATGTCACAAGAGGCTTCATTGTGAGGTCACAATTGATGAATCCATTGTGATGTCACAAAGGGCTTCATTGTGAGGTCACAATTAAGGAATACATTGTGATGTCACAGGACTCTTCATTGTGAGGTCACAATCGATGAATCCATTGTGAGGTCGCAAGAGGCCTCATTGTGAGGTCACAATCGATGAATTCATTGTGTTTGTCGCAAGAGCTTTATTTTTTGAGGTCGCAGTCGATGATTCCTTTTTGGGATGTCACAAGAGTCTTCATTGTGAGGTCGCAATAGATAAATTTCCATTGTGATGTCACAAGAGGTCTTCATTGTGAGGTCACAAACTCTGAATCCATTGTGATGCCGCAAGAGGCTTCATTGTGAGGTCACAATTGATGAAACCATTGTGATGTCACAAGAGGCTTCATTGTGAGGTCACAATTGATGAATCCATTGTGATGTCACAAGAGTCTTCATTGTGAGGTCACAATTGATTAATCCATTGTGATGTCACAAGAGTCTTCATTGTGAGGTCACAATCAATGAATATATTGTGATGTCGCAAGAGGCTTCATTGTGAGGTCACAATCGCTGAATCCATTGTGATTCCGCAAGAGGCTTCATTGTGAGGTCACAGTTGATGAATCCATTGTGATGTCACAAGAGGCTTCATTATGAGGTCACAGTTTATGAATCCATTGTGATAATGGGAGGTCACAATTGATGAATCCATTGTGATGTCACAAGAGGTTTCTTTTAGAGGTAACAATTGATGAATCCATTGTGATGTCACAAGAGGCTTCATTGTGAGGTCACAATTGATGAATCCATTGTGATGTCACAAGGGGCTTCATTGTGAGGTCACAATTGATGAATCCATTTTGATGTCACAGGACTCTTCATTGTGAGGTCACAATCGATGAATCCATTGTGATGTCGCAAGAGGCTTCATTGTGAGGTCACAATCGCTGAATCCATTGTGATGTCGCAAGAGGCTTCATTGTGAGGTAACAATTGATGAATCCATTGTGTGGTCACAAGACTTCAGTGGGAGGTCACTCTCGATGAATCCAGTGGGAGGTCGCAAGAAGCTTCCTTGTGAGGTCACGATAGATCAATCCATTGTGATGTCGCCAGTGGCTTCATTGTGAGGTCACAATTGATGAGTCCATTGTGACGTCACAAGAGGTTTCTTTTAGAGGTCACAATTGATGAATCCATTGTGATGTCACAAGGGGCTTCATTGTGAGGTCACAATTGATGAATCCATTGTGATGTCACAGGACTCTTCATTGTGAGGTCACAATCGATGAATCCATTGTGAGGTCGCAAGAGGCTTTATTGTGAGGTCTCAGTCGATGAATCCATTTTGATGTCACAAGAGTCTTCATTGTGAGGTCACAATCGATGAATCCATTGTGATGTCACAAGAGTCTTCATTGTGAGGTCACAATCGATGAATCCATTGTGATGTCACAAGAGTCTTCATTGTGAGGTCACAATTGATGAATCCATTGTGATGTCACAAGAGGCTTCATTGTGAGGTTGCAATTAAATTAATCCATTGTGATGTCACAAGAGTCTTCATTGTGAGGTCACAATTGATTAATACATTGTGATGTCACAAGACTTCATTGTGAGGTCGAAATTGATGAATCCATTGTGATGTCACAAGAGTCTTCATTGTGAGGTCACAACCGCTGAATCCATTGTGATGTCACAAGACTCTTCATTGTGAGGTCACAATCGATGAATCCATTGTGATGTTGCAAGAGTCTTCATTGTGAGGTCACAATTGATGAATCCATTGTGATGTCACAAGAGGCTTCATTGTGAGGTCGCAATTGATTAATCCATTGTGATGTCACAAGAGTCTTCATTGTGAGGTCACAATTGATTAATACATTGTGATGTCACAAGACTTCATTGTGAGGCCCCGAAATTGTTTGAATCCATTGTGATGTCACAAGACTTCATTGTGAGGTCACAATCGATGAATCCATTGTGATGTCACAAGAGTCTTCATTGTGGGTCACAATTGATGAATCCATTGTGATGTCACAAGACTCTTCATTGTGAGGTCACAATGGATGAATCCATTGTGATGGCGCAAGAGGCTTCATTGTGAGGTCACAATCGCTGAATCCATTGTGATTCCGCAAGAGGCTTCATTGTGAGGTCACAATTGATGAATCCATTGTGATGTCACAGGACTCTTCATTGTGAGGTCACAATCGATGAATCCATTGTGAGGTCGCAAGAGGCTTTATTGTGAGTTCGCAGTCGATGAATCCATTTTGATGTCACAAGAGTCTTCATTGTGAGGTCGCAATCGATGAATTCCTTATGATGTCACAAGAGTCTTCATTGTGAGGTCACAATCGATGAATCCATTGGGATGTCACAAGAGTCTTCATTGTGAGGTCACAATTGATGAATCCATTGTGATGTCACAGAGGCTTCATTGTGGGTCGCAATTGATTTAATCCATGTGATGTCACAAGAGTCTTCATTGTGAGGTCACAATTGATTAATACATTGTGATGTCACAAGACTTCATTGTGAGTCGAAATTGATAAATCCCATTGTGATGTCACAAGAGTATTCAATGTGAGGTCACAATTGATAAAATCCATTGTGTTGTCACAAGACTCTTCATTGGGGAGGTCACAATTGATGAATCCATTGTGATTGTTGCAAGAGGCTTCATTGTGATTTCAAAATCGCTGAACCATTGTGTTTCCCGCAAGAGGCTTCATTGTGAGGTCACAATCGATAAATTTCCTTTGGTGATGTCAAAAGACTCTTCTTTGGGTGATTCACAATCGATGAATCCATTGTGATGTCGAAAAGAGGCTTCATGGTGAGGTCACAATTGATGAGTCCATTGTGATGTCACAAGAGGTTTCTTTTAGAGGTCACAATGGATTAATCAATTGTGATGTCACAAAAGGCTTCATTGTGAGGTCACAATTGATGAATCCATTGTGATGTCACAAAGGGCTTCATTGTGAGGTCACAATTAAGGAATACATTGTGATGTCACAGGACTCTTCATTGTGAGGTCACAATCGATGAATCCATTGTGAGGTCGCAAGAGGCCTCATTGTGAGGTCACAATCGATGAATTCATTGTGATGTCGCAAGAGGCTTTATTGTGAGGTCGCAGTCGATGAATCCATTTTGATGTCACAAGAGTCTTCATTGTGAGGTCGCAATCGATGAATCCATTGTGATGTCACAAGAGTCTTCATTGTGAGGTCACAATCGATGAATCCATTGTGATGTCACAAGAGTCTTCATTGTGAGGTCACAATTGATGAATCCACTGTGATGTCACAAGAGGCTTCATTGTGAGGTCGCAATTGATGAATCCATTGTGATGTCACAAGAGTCTTCATTGTGAGGTCACAATTGATGAATCCATTGTGATGTCACAAGACTCTTCATTGTGAGGTCACAATCGATGAATACATTGTGATGTCGCAAGAGGCTTCATTGTGAGGTCACAATCTCTGAATCCATTGTGATTCCGCAAGAGGCTTCATTGTGAGGTCACAATCGATGAATCCATTGTGATGTCACAAGACTCTTCATTGTGAGGTCACAATTGATGAATCCATTGTGATGTCGCAAGAGGCTTCATTGTGAGGTCACAATTGATAAATCCATTGTGATGTCACAAGAGGTTTCTTTTAGAGGTCACAATTGATGAATCCATTGTGATGTCACAAGAGGCTTCATTGTGAGGTCACAATTGATGAATCCATTGTGATGTCACAAGAGGCTTCATTGTGAGGTCACAATTGATGAATCCATTGTGATGTCACAAGAGGCTTCATTGTGAGGTCATAGTTGATGAATCTATTGTGATGTCACAGGGTCTTCATTGTGAGGTCACAATTGTTGAATCCATTGTGATGTCACAAGACTCTTCATTGTGAGGTCACAATCGATGAATCCATTGTGATGTCGCAAGAGGCTTCATTGTGAGGTCCCCAGTTGTTTGAATCCATTTGATGTCAAAAGGCTTCTTGTGAGTTAAGTTATGAATCCATTGTGATAATGGAGTTAGCTGAAAAGCTTAATTAGAGCTTCAGTCAGTAGGAGACTGCTTTGCTAGAGCGCTGAAGTATTTGAGCAAGGGGTTACTTGTCTAAGTTTATGAATTTAGACGCGTTTGCGATGTCAAATCAGCTTCCTCAGATCTGAGGAAGCTGATTTGACATCGGCGAAACGAGTCATATATATTCAATAAAACCTGTAGACAAGTATTACCCTTGTCTGAGGAAGCTGATGTGACATCGGCGAAATGCGTCATGTATATTCAATAAAACCTTTAGACAAGTATTAGCCTTGTCTGAGGCAGCTGATGTGACATCGGCGAAACGCGTCATGTATATTCAATAAAACCTTTAGACAAGTATTACCCTTGTCTGAATACTTCAGCGCTCTAGCAAAGACGGTCCTCCGCAACTGACAGCTCTAATCAAGCTTTCAGCTAACTCCATTATGTCCTATCCACAGCGTCCCTCGTGGAGCCTCAGGCGGGAACGTGGCGGAGCAGCTTTACCCTTCAGTATTGGCGGAAGATGCCAACAAACTCGATTGCGTGCTGTACCGTGGAAATGTACAACCGCAAAAGGTTTGCACCCTTCCAACATTCTTCCTTACAGATTGTTGTTGTAAAGAATTCAACTGTGCTTTTTGCCCCTAGCTCACAGGATCGCCCTAAGGATGCGCTGAAGGGGAGAACCTAATTACTCATTAATCCTTTGTGATGTCACAAGAGTCTTCATTGTGAGGTCACAATTGATGAATCCATTGTAATGTCACAAGACTCTTCATTGTGAGGTCACAATCGATGAATCCATTGTGAGGTCGCAAGAGGCCTTATTGTGAGGTCACAATCGATGAATTCATTGTGATGTCGCAAGATCCTTCATTGGGAGGTCACAATCGATAAATCCATTGTGATGCCGCTAGAGGCTTCATTGTGAGGTCACAATCGCTGAATCCATTGTGATGCTGCAAGAGGCTTCATTGTGAGGTCACAATCGATTAATCCATTGTGATTTCGCAAGAGGCTAAATTGTGAGGTCACAATTGATGAATCCATTGTGATGTCACAAGAGTCTTCATTGTGAGGTCACAATTGATGAATCCATTGTGATGTCACAAGACTCTTCATTGTGAGGTCACAATCGATGAATCCATTGTGAGATCGCAAGAGGCTTCATTGTGAGGTCACAAACGATGAATCCATTGTGATGTCACAAGAGGCTTCATTGTGAGGTCACAGTTGATGAATCCATTGTGATGTCACAAGAGTCTTCATTGTGAGGTCACAATTGATGAATCCATTGTGATGTCACAAGAGTCTTCATTGTGAGGTCACAATCGATGAATCCATTGTGATGTCGCAAGAGGCTTCATTGTGAGGTCACAATCGATGAATCCTTTGTGAGGTCGCAAGAGGCTTCATTGTGAGGTCACAATCGATGAATCCATTGTGATGCCGCTAGAGGCTTCATTGTGAGGTCACAGTTGATGAATCCATTGTGATGTCACAAGAATCTTTATTGTGAGGTCACAATTGATGAATCCTTTGTGATGTCACAAGACTCTTCATTGTGAGGTCACAATCGATTAATCCATTGTGATGTCGCAAGAGGCTTCATTGTGAGGTCACAATCAATTAATCCATTGGGATGTCACAAGAGTCTTCATTGTGAGATAACAACTGATGTCATTGATTGTGATGTCAGAAGAGGCTTAATTGTAAGGTCACAATTTATGAATCCATTGTGATGTCACTAGAGGCTTCATTGTGAGGTCACAATTGATGAATCCAAGCTTTGGGTTGTCTCCTCGCACTATTTGGTCTGTATCCCCTGTTCTTTATTTATTTGATGATTGTGCATAATACTCTATGTCAGTATCTCAATACATATATATTTTCTATTTGAATTGATGTTGGGGTTGTATTACTTGCATCTTATTGAATGTGCAGTACTATGTTTACTCTGTCTCATATTGGGATACTCACCTTGTGGTAGTGCCTTTAGTACTCCAGCACCGCTTTTTTATTGTTTTTTATATTGTCTCTATATGTGTATATTGTAATAAAATTCATCTTGTTTTTATTATAATTTTTGGGTAGTTATTTTTGTTCGGCATGTTTACATGTTGCATTATACCCATTTTTTGTATGATTATAAGGGTATGTTCACACGGCGTGTTGGGTCCGTATGAACATACGCTTTTGGATGCGTGTTTGGGTCCATCTACACAGATCCAAACACGCAGCTAACAATGAGCAGTGTGTTTTACATTGCTCGCAATGTAAAACACGTATCGGCGTTCCCGTGAGTGATCGCCGATGCATGTGTACATTGCGTCTGTTGGATCCGTTCCAAGATCCTGCTGCAACCAACACGGTCCAAACACGCAGCTGCGTTTTGGATATGTGTTGGATCCGATCGATGCTACATTTTTGGATGTGAGTTTCAGATACAATACGGATCCCAAATCATATCCAAAAATGCTGTGTGAACATACCCTTACCCTTAGTCTCGTTTTTTGATTGGTGGTTATACTCGCGAATAAGCCAACCTGAATATAAGCTGAGGCACCTAATTTTACCACAAAAGACTAGGGTTAACTTATTGAAAAGAATATAAGTCTAGGCTGACAAATGTAGCAAGCAATGCTCCTTCATTAACCAGCACAGACAGCCATAGCAAAGAGCAGCAACTAGAGGACTTGGTGCCACCATGTATGAAATGACTGTCCCCAGTAATTAAGCAGGTAGGGCTGTTCCTGTAATTAGCTAAGTAGAGCTGTCCCTTTAATTAGCTGAGTAGGGTTGTACCAGCAATTAGCCACATTACATACACACAGCCCAGCTACATGCACATTACATACATAAGGCTCTGCTACGCGCACATTACACACAGCTCTGTTGCAGGCACATCTAACACACATATACACCATTCTACTTCAGCTCATCCAGCAGTGATCACAACCAGTACAGCAGAATTCTGTATACACTGAGCAGCATCACATGATTCCCCCTCTCTGTGTGACAACATCACAGGTCCAGGAAGAGCCAGCACTTTCGGGTGATGGGATACATAGAACTTGTTTAACATATACACTTGAGTATAAGCCGAGAGAGGCTTTTTCAGCATTAAAAAATGTGCTAAAAAAGTCGGCTTATACTCGAGTATATACGATAATTTGTTAAAAATTCTGTCATTTATTGTATGTTAGACATCCAGCCAATTTAATTTTTCAGTATTTCATAGTGTCCGATTCCTTGTTCTCAAGCGATGCTGCCCCAAGAAGTGTCTGACAGAGTCTCATAGCCACTTCCCATTAAGAACACATGCACATTTGGCTCAATTGTATGGTGTGGCAGCAGGAATAGCTTTCAGGTGAATAAGGACAGATTGATGCTGTATGGCCACCTGTGATCACAATCATAATATTCTATTTGAGAACAGAGGATTTTAATATGAGAAAGTCAAATATATAATCAAACTCTTATAAGAGGTCTGTTAAAGGTACACAGGAAGGCATTACTTTTACAAATTAAATTGAAATTACAACATGTAAGTTCCTTTACTGTATGTCCTAAAGGAGAGAAAATTGTGTTTTATTAATATGGGCTAACCTCCTATGGGTATGGCATAGCCCAGAGAGTACAATATGTTGATGTCATTGCACTCCCATCTTCAGCATGCTCCCAATTGCTCTTAGACTACATGCTCTCTTCTCCACCTTTGCGTTCAACTGGATCCGTGCCATAAGGACATGGATGTGTAACAGACCACAACTGCATCCGCCCATTGCATGTAGCAACCACCCTTAAGAGTCCTTTTGAATTGTGGGGAGAGGCGCAGTGTTTGAGACGTGTGGTGCACCAGAGATAATCAATTTACATGACAACTGTGTCCCGGCACCCAGCAGCTTCAGCATCCACACCCGCAGCTAACGAGGGGTCCTCCTCCTACCCACATCACTGCTCTACCTGACCATTCTCAGTGGCTTCCTCCACTACTGCTCAGGCCTCCTGCTGAACTTCTCGCTTCTCCCCGGATCAATGCCTTTTCTCTTGAGACTCACTGACTCGGCCTCTCCCGGAATTTCTGCTTTAACTGGAACTACATAAAAGGACATGACTTTCTACTTTCTCTCAAAAACAGCCACTAAGATCTTCCACCCCTCATGGCTACTGCAACTCTGAGGGACACACTTCTCTCTCTTCTGTCGCTGTCTCCTCTCCTTTGACTGACTCTCAACTGACAACTCTGTCACCAACTGCAGCTTCCCCCTCTGCACAAGGTGGCCCCACTTCTTCTCAGCCAAGCTCCACCCTTCAAGTTTGCTGATTGACTCTCCAGCTCCTCCTGACTCACAGCACACTACATAGACAGGCCCAAACTGCCTGCCTGAACTATTAACTGTTCCCTTGCCATAACCAGGTCATTTTACTCTCTGTTTTCCCATGACAACCCACTACTGTTAACAACCCAACACAAGTATAACCTCTTACAGATTCAGCTGACAGTGACACATGTCTAGAGATCCAAGACACGGGTCAAAACTTTGGTGCAAGTATCCAAGATGTCCAGTGCTAGCAATGCCAATGGATTGCTAGGTAGATGAAGATGCAGAAAGACCGACATACAGGCAGATCATTGACATATGATATAAAGACAGATACACTTTGTAAGTTATGTGAAAATCTTAACTGGTTGCCCTCCTCTGCACCAGATCCAGTGCACGTCCTTCTTTTAAAACATCATCCAAAATAATACACAATATTCCAGTGATTTGTATTGAGGAAAAATATCTGTTTATGTCATGAGTGGCTAGGCTTCTTTTGATGGAAGATCATTTATTGACCTTGGCAGCAGCTGTCTGTCATCATTAGATGTGGCATTTGTTAGAAAAGAAACACAGACCATTATAATCAACCATGAAAATATGCTTTAATATATTTTGCCACAGTTATTGAGAATTCTCCTCCTTAGCATGATTAGTGTTAAATTTCTTTTCTCTCTTTCCTTCATATTAAATAATACCTGAAGCCGTTTTTTCTACTTCATCAACAAGGTTAGTAGCTGTACTCATTATGTTCTCCAGAAGTCTTTTCTCTTCCTTCTGCTCTTCATGTTCCTCTTCCCCTTTCCTGTGTAAAGAAGCAACACATATATTATGGCATTCTCATATTGTCAATCAATATAGTTTTACATAATTTTATTTCATTTCTTCTGGTGCTGCTTTGAAATGCAGTGATCCCTGGAGGAGCTGATCTGATGTCAACAGATAATTAGCAAACATCAATCACTGAGATGTAGTAAAGTACTACAAATGAGACTTGCTACAGTTGTCCAGGATTAGAAAACTAGAATCTTATTTTTTAGATGAGAGTGGTGCTGTTTCTGAAAAAAAGAACATAATACTGAACAATCCCTTTTAGCTATAGCCACCAATCTGGAGCTCTAATCTCTCCATGATATGGTCAACATTAATGCAACATTATGCAAGATTTATAGCATAGACTACATGTGTATGATATGGGTTATTTGAATTTGTTGTAGTAGGATAGTGGAGAAAAATAAGGTTGTGGAGATTGTATAAGGTTTGACAATAATAACATGCTGCATTTTGTCCTTTGGATTCTAGCTAGTTATTGCTGTACTTGTCCTGTGCCATTTGACCACAGCAAAGACTGAAAAGAGATCAATATACTATGTAGAATTCTACTAGTAATGCAGCATTTTTCTTACACTACAGAAAGTTATAGGTCATGTTTAGTAACTATCTATATGGTTGGCCACTCTGTGAAGAGATTCCCTCATATGTTATTTCATTATCTATCTCACCTCCATTCTGCATATCCCACCATTCCTAACTATCTCTAAAATACTAGAATATCTGGGATTTTGGTATTAAATCAATGGTATGCAAACCGTAAGTGGCACATGTAACAATTTCCATGGCATGTGTCATACCAGTGTACACATAAGGTATATCCAAAACTTAGCTGTACTTTCCTTGCTGCAGGCTTCAGTGGTTATAACCCAGGGGCAGCACTCCTCAAAGTAATTTTTTAATGACTGGTAGGGGTTCCTGTAGCTCTAACAGTTATTGGGACACTGGGGCAGACGCTATACTCAATGGTCCCCCTGCTATTACTCTTTCAGTGGCCTTCTGGAAGGCCCATTGTTTTGTTATTTTGTGTTCATATTTTGTCTACATTTAGACAGAAAAATGTGAATTATCTTGGAATTTTTGAAGTTTACCTCTTTTTTGTTGTTGTTGCGCTGTATACCCCAGCATTAGCACTCAATAAGCACTGAGAAAAATTATTGCAAATTTAGCACACTCACATAAAAGAGATTCTCACCCCTGATCTAAGCTGATAGCTGACATATATCACTCACAGACAAAAGAAAAATAGCCATCTATTGCAGACATACAAATAATAGTGTTTAGTACATTTACTCTTCGATTTATTGTTAGAAAATGGCATCACTTTATTTTCTGTGGGAGTTAGACTTCTGAAACCCTGAGAATGACCCTGGTTTAGTGCTGCAGCCCCTTCCAAGGTTTCACTTCAGAGAGGTGCTCCTAGCCAACAGCTGTACATGGAACTGCAGCATAGTCCCTCTTACTTGAATGGGATAATAGTACAGTTGTTGGCTTCGAAAGCAAGAGCGCTGCTAGGCAGCAAAAACAAAACTGTCATATTCCTATTAATCACCTATCTTCATGATATGCTTTCATTTTTAAAAAAAATTAACATAACCCCCTAAAGGTGTTGTTTTATTATAAAGATTAGTTTTCAACATACAGAGAACAGTAAAGGAAGATTTATATTGCTTTTTTATTTTGCTTTGTTGAGGAGATAAGAGAGATTTTATCTGCTCTGAATGCACACACGTTTCTCTGGTTACCGACCTGCTCTCCCCTTCTCTCTCTGCTCTTTGTCTTATCTGATAGCAGTGAGTGACGTCACTATAGATCAGCACACGGGACATCAGTAGCTTGAGAACAGAGTGCGTTATCGCTAACAAACTAAAGGAGAGTATTTTTTTTATTTTTTTTTTTATTTACAGCAGAGAACTTCAGAGCTCATGACTAATATCTCCTGCTATTATTTCAGTGCAAAAAGAAGAGCTGTGAATACTGAACTGATGATGTTAACCACTGCTATAGAATTAACCACAGCCTAACCAGGAAGAGACAGGATGCATGAATCTGAAGCTATTTTTGGCTTCGTGAAACAGCACGGTGAGACAACTCATTTAAGTCATTGTTTCAGTATAATATATTATTACTTACTCTTCTTCACAGATAGAAAGAGAGATCAATCCAAGTAATAGTACAAGGAAAAGAGATATCTTCAGGAAATCCATGTTTGGTCTGTCAAAAAGATTTATATTGGTAAGTTGTTATATAAATAAGGTAAGTCAAAATATTTTCTTATGTTTGAGTAAAAAAAAAAATGTCAGTGTAAAATATGAGAAAAAAATACAAACTTGCCAATGTTGAACAGATTGACAATAATATACTACGAATTAACTTTACTTAATTGTTACCATGTCACTAAATATTAAGAAACTACTTTAAAAGCCATTTGCACCTTTTTAATAGTCTCATGGAATGCACCAGGAGAACATTAGTATATTGCTTGCTTCCAGACAGGCAGCAACATTCAACTTTGCAACAGGACAGAATTGATCATATCTGTTATGTGAATCTTAGGTCAAACTCTAAGCCAAAAGCAACATAATGAAGGAAAGGTGCTCTTTTCATAAAATAATGACCATACAAATGATAGATCCATGTTCTAGTCTAAAGGATGAGGTATTATTGTAGTAACTGCTTTTAGAGTCAATAATTAAGTTGGATTGTCAGGACAGTTCCTCTTCCTAGAATGATCAATTGTCACCTTACTTTGTCTTAAGTAATTTTTTATGCATGCAAAAGGGATCAGGATACCGAAATATGCTAACATTTCTAAGATAAAGAACTTATTAATCTATTATACACTTATGTCACAAGTATTGCATGACAGTTTTCTTAAACATTATCATTTAACCCTTTAGTGCATTTTCACATAGATATATGTTGACACTACCTAAATGCAATACTGAACAAATGAAACAAACAAGCATAAACAGAGCTCCTGTCACTACAATATCAGGAAACCCCAATATATACAGTGGAGTACACCTCATTAAAATAACAGTATCTTTAAATTTTATTGAACTATAGATCAAAATACATAAAATATACATATATAGATAGAGGCTTCTAAAACACAGTAACTTGGAAAGGGTAAAGTGCTAGGTCATGCAGTCTAGAGACAACCATGATTATAACATGAATAGACCATAAAGTGCAAGTGCTGAAAATACAATAGATTAGGGATAAAGGGTTTCAGCCCTTTTCCCATTACCATTTTAATTATATTTTTATTTCATTGGAATGACCATGGTGTATATGTCTCCAAAATCCCCCATAATGCCATTCCCTAATGAGGAACATTACATCTTTTGAACTATGTCTAAAGTCTCTCTGCTAGCTAATTAGTATTCTACTCTACACTCATGTAAATATTATTTTATAGGGGTCTACCTACTTACAGAGGGTCTCTATGTTTACAGGTGGCATATACACCTACACCCCTCGCATACTGTATTATGTCTTTTCATGGGACAAAACTGAAGATATGACAGTTTAATACAATGTAAAGTAGTTAGTGTACAGCTTGTATAACAGTGTAAATTTAGTGTGCCCTCAAAATAAACCAACACACAGCCATCAATGTCTAAACCACTGGCAACAAAAGTGAGTGCAACCCAAAGTAAAAATAGATAAATTGTGCCCAATTTGCAATTTTCCCTCCACGGAATTATGTGACTTGTTAGTGTTGCAAGGTATCAGGTGTGAATGGGGAACAGGTGTTCAAAGTACGCCCCACAAATATGATAACATCATTTAACAAGTACTGCACTCAATAAGTGCTGTGTAAAACCATCGTTGTCATACAGACGATAATGATTTTACGATCAGATTTCTCATATTTTCTAAAGAAATAGAAATATACTTCTCATATATTTTCTCGAGAACTAGAAGTGCATAAGAGGCAGAAAGCTGCCTCACATTGACAGTTGCGCTTGCAAGAACGTACTTTCACCAGTGCTAATGCAGGCATATTGTGGTACATACTTCTACGTGCCACAATATGCCATGTGAATGTACCCTAAAGAGTTTGATAGAGGATGGGGGTTCGCTCTGTCCTTCATGTCCAAATAACGGCCTCTGGTCTCTCTGTGATGTTGGCCTGTCAGGTTCTACCTGGAAGCAGGGGCTGATGGGCTGACTGAGAGGTATATGATACATTGCATTATAGTCAGGGTGATATGTCCTATGAGGTACTGGAGGGCCAATATCTAGGCTGGCATCTTGTGGAAGGGCATAACCAGCAAACATAACAAAAAAATATATATATACTGTATTTATTTTTTTCACAAACCCCATTCCCTACCTCCCACTAAGATTATTAGTAAAACCGGCATTTTTGGGAGGAAAGGGTTTTTATGCAGGCTATATGGCAGAGCTGACTGCTAATTGGTGGATCAGCTGATGGCCCTGTACATAGACAGAGCTGCATGCCTACATCAGACAGGAAGCCTGAGCATGTCCATAGAGAGCTATGTTGGTACTTATTATGCCTTCTCTAATCCATGATTGGGCCACTATCGGGGGGGATGGTCACTAATAGCTCAGCACTGTTGGAGATGCATACAGGGCTATGTATGTGTGAGGATATTCAGTGCTTTCCTCAACTCTGATGGCTATAAGTAATGAAGTAATAATAAACCCTCGTAAAGCTTCCCTACAACCATATAAGAGTAGTCTTTTTAGGAAACCAGTTTGAGAGTTAAATCTCCTCACTTGAAAACGCAAAAGTCAATGATAGAGAAATATCGGAGCAGCCTGAGATAGTGTTGGGCACTGTGTATTACTACCTAAAAGACTTCTCTGTCTGTAACACGGGTCCTTTTCAATATAAGAATAACATAGCTGTCATGTCACTACCCTCTGACTGGACAATAGGTAAACAAGCATACCTCCCAAAATTTAGTGATTGCAAATAGGGACACATTAGCCACGCCTCTAGCAACACCCAAACAAATGACATCACAACAGGCCACATCTCTGACCACACCCAAACAAATGACATCATACCATGACACACCTTTAACCACGCCCCACCAAACAAAATCATGCCCTGCCCCTCGAGAAGACCAGTGCTAACATAACAGTGCCGCCACTAGGGTCTGTAAATATGTAATTATATAAAGTAATGTATTGTATATACAGGAATCCATACAAATAGCTGTAAGACAATGTTCTATGGATGATACCTCTTTATAATGGTCGTTTAGTGACCACATAATAATGCTATACAAGGAGCAAATATCCCCGTACTGTTACTAACCACACCAAGATTAATATTATCAATAATACCGCTATACAGAGATCAAATAATTTTACCACACCACGACAACATCACCAGCACATAGTAACTGAATAATACCACCACACCATGACTACATATCACCACCACATAGTGACTGAATAATACAGCCATACTGAACCTGAATATGAATCATTAAACTCCTACCACTATTCCTGCCATACAGTGACCATATTGGAGTAGATACCAGTTGTACACAGGCTCTGCAGACATATAAGTGATATTACAATACAATTTAGTGACTCACAGGTGACCTCTTCTCTGTTGGGAGTCGTTCCCTTTCTCCATTTCTTCCAGACCGCCATGATGACTTCTCCCGGCCTCGTCCCTGCAGAATTAACCACACAAACATCTTAGACTCTGCACTTCTCCAGCACCCCCCTACCAATTCCCACCTCTGTACAAACTCCCCATGGGGTGATAAGTGGAATATGAGGGGTATGGGGCAACAGGCAGTGGTCAGGGGGTTATAGAGTGTTAGGTGAAGGTTGTATTTCATGTTGGCACTAGGCCACAGGGGTGAAAGAGGAGGTAAAGGCCACAGCTTACAGCACAATCTCCTGGGGGGGTAAAGAAGACCAACCCCCCGGAGACTGTGGTGCGGCTCTGGCCTGTTCTCCATTCCCTGCACCCCCCAGATGATCAGCCCCAGCCATGACCTTCAGGGGTGCAGGGAATGGAGTATAATACTATTGGATTCGTTAAACTAAGTTGGACCAGTGTAGTATCTATTTCTAAACTAATATGGTCAGCGAGGGCCTATGACAGGGAGAGTTTATTTAAATAAAGTGCTTTTTTATTTTGTTTCTGTTTTATTTTTTTTCCATTTTTTCCAGTGATAGTAATGGAGGTGTCTGTCAGATGCCTCCATTACTAGCGCTCGGACTTGGTGTCAGCCTGCGGCAGTTTTTGTCACCCCAAGGCTGACAATAATCCCATGCCATGATTACCCCAATACCAAACACACCAGGGGTACCAGGAAGAGCCAGCAACCACCAGAAGTGGACCCTCTAATGTGATAGTCTGCTTCTGGGGCAGCTGCAGGCTGGTATTCTTAGAATGGGAAGGGAACAGTATTGATAGACCTTCCCATTCTGATATTATCAGGCTGCAGCTGTTTGTTTTACCCTGGCTGGTTATGGTAATTGAGGGGGACCCCACGTTGTTTATTTTTTTCAAAAATCATTTATTTATTGAGAATCTTACAGTGGGCACCACCTGTAATCATTACAGTGGATGCCTGTGTGCAGATTCTCACTAAACAAATACATTTTCAGAAAAAAAAAAGTTTGGGTTCCCCCCCCAATTTCCATAACCAGCCAAGGTAAAACCGACAGCTGCAGCCTGATACTATCAGAATGGGAAGAACCATCGATACTGGTCTCTTCCCACTCTCAAAATACCAGCCTGCAGCTGCTCCGGAAGCGGACCCTCACATTAGAGGTTCCACCCCTGACGGTTACCAGCTCTTCCCAGTACCCCTGGTGCGTTGGATACTGGGGCAATAGTGACATTGGATTAGTGTCAGCCTCGGGGTGACGAAAAACACCGCTGTCTGACACCAAGCCTGAGTGATAGTAATGGAGAGGCGTCTTCCAGATACCGCCATTACTATCACTGGAAGAAAATGAAAAAAAAAACACAGAAACAGAAAAAACACTTTATTGCAATAAACACTCCCCGACAATTGCCCTCGTTAACCATTTTATTAAAGAAATAGATGTAACGCTGTCCAACATAGTCCACCGAATCTGTCGTAGTCCAAAAGGGAACCTGTAAAAAAAACAACAGCTCTACAAATGGGACATCATCCAGCTTTCCTGGACACCTACTGTGAACCATGTCACCCAGCTTTCCGGGATGAAGAATAGCCTATTCAGTGCAGGAGAACGCAGGGTGACATCCAAACAGCAGGCGCCCAGGAAATCTGGGTGCCCGCTGTGGAGGATGAGTGTCACCCAGCTTTCCCAGCTGCTGAATAATCTATCCAGTATATGGGTAAGCTGGGTGCCCGCTGTGGAGGATGAGTTTCACCCATCTTTCCCAGCTGCTGAATAATCTATCCAGTCTATGAGAAATCGGATGCCCGCTGTGGAGGATGAGTGTCAACCAGCTTTCCCAGCTGCTGAATAATCTATCCAGTATATGGGAAAGCTGGGTGCCAGCTGTGGAGGATGAGTATAACCCAGCTTTCCCAGCTGCTGAATAATCTATCCAGTATATGGGAAAATTGGGTGACATCCAAACAGCAGGTGTCCAGGGTCGAGGAAAGTTGAGTGGCACCCATCCCCCACAGCAGGCACTTAGCTTTCCTGGATGCCTGTTGTGGAGGGATGTCACCCAGCTTTCCAATATACTGGATAGATTATTCAGCAGCTGGGAAAGCTGGGTGACATGGTTCACAGCAGGCATCCTAAAAAGATGGGTGCCTGCTGTGGGGGATGGGTGCGACTCAGCTTTCCTGGATGCTGGATAGCCCATCCAGCATGTGGGAAAGCTGGGTAGATCCTGGGGAAGGGAGGGAAACAGTGTGGCGGGGGGCAGACAAGGAGGGGTGTGGAAGAGAGAGAGGGGAGTTGAGTGGGGGGGATCAGGTAGGGAATGGAGATTCAGGGAGGGGGGGCCGAGTTGAGGTATAGGGAGGGAGGGGGGCCATTTTGGGGAACAGGGGGGCTGGGTTAGAGGATAGGGAGGGAGGGGGGCCATTTTGGGGGATGGGGGAGGCTGAGTTAGGGGACAAGGAGGGAAGGGGGTTTCCTTTCGGGGCACAGGGTGGGGGCTGACTTAGAGGACAGGGAGGGAGGGGGCCATTTTGGGGACACAGGGGGGCTGACTTAGAGGACAGGGAGGGAGGGTGGCAATTTTGGGGGACGGGGGGCTGAGTTAGGGGACAGGGAGGGAGGGGGGCCGTTTTGGGGCACAGGAGGGGCTGAGTTAGGGGACAGGGAGGGGGGCCGCTTTGGGGCACATGGGGGGGCTGAGTTAGGGGACAGGGAGGTGTGGCCGTTTTGGGAGACGGGGGGGCGCAGGGTGAGAGTGGGAGCCGTTTTGGGAGACGGGGGGGCTCAGGGAGGGAGGATTACTTACCTACCTGCTGTGTCCTCTTCTTGCTGCAGCTGCTGCCTCCGGCCCCAGAACCACACTGAACAGAGTAGCTGAGGGGGCAGGGCCAGCCCCCTGCAGCCAGTGACGTCAGGGGAGAGCATCTCTGTGATGCTCTCCCCTGCGTCCCTGCTCTCTGTACTGGCTGCCTGTGAGGGAGAGAGGCTCCCTGACAGCGGCTGGTGGTTTGCGGACACTGTTTGCGTGTCCCGTGGAGGCGCAAACAGCGAACTGCACAGCGAAGTCCCGGGGATTCAGAGCTCATGCCCTGGATCCCCGGGACACACCCGATAAATCAGGATACCTGCAAGCCTTCCTGAGACAGCGGGACAAGGATCACAAATCGTGAATGTCCCTCCCAAATCGGGACAGTTGGGAGGTATGAACAAGAGAAACCTCAGTGGGCCCTGAGAATAGCAGGCCTGAGACTGCTTTTCAGGTAGAAAGGCAGAAAAAAGAGGCAGGAGGCAAGAGGCATGTGCAATATCTGTAGTATGTGCAGTCATGTAGTAGCTGTAGCATTGATTCCAAGAATCAACTCCACTGGTAAGCCGTAAAAATCAAGTCCTCTAGTAGGCCCCAGGGATCATCTACACTTGTGGGCCCAAGGGATCATCTACACTTGTAGGCCCCAAGAAACAATGAAACTGTGAGCCTCGCAAATCCAGACTATTGGAGGCCCCCAGACACCACACTCTAATACTGCATGTTGCTGTTTATTGCAAAAAGTCATCAAAATATGTTGGTTGTGCTGTGATTGTGCAAAAATGATAGTTTTTAGCCATGGTTTTGTGGCAGTTGTATCAGTAAACAGCAATGTAGCAGCCATGTCTAAATACACCAAAAGTAGACAATTACAAAAATTTCAGTGTTAAACTCTCCATTAAACTAACTAAGTAAATAAGGTTGAAAAAAGACACTGGACTATCAAATTCAAACAATAACCATAGCTATGATCAGTAGAAAGACAAAAACACTTATGAGGTGGATGCCAATAGTCCCATACAAGAGAAAAAATTCAGCAGAATGCTTGTTCATCCAGCAGCTACTTCTTCTGACCCTCCCCCAAACACATCCATTCAATGTGTATGGTCACTATAACTTAATAGTCACCCAGTAGTATACGTGTACATTGACCGCCCAGGTTCTTTAAATGTTATGCATGTACATTTCTGGATTAAAGGGCTTTTGCCACGATGTAATGTTGACGTGGGATCCTCCAAAATGGGTATTTAATCACTTTTCTAAATACATGTGATTACAAAAATTGCAGTCAGAGAGCTACAGGCTGCCTTACCTGCCCTTCGTTACCTAAAAGCTTCTATTAGATACGACCTGACAAGAGCTGCTGGCCAGGCTTGCGCAGAGCACACTTCTTATCTGATGAAAGGGAGCTGAAGAAGCTTCCAAGGCACAGGGTAGAAATATATTGTCTTTTGTATACAGAATCCACTAGTTGTAGTGTGATTATCTGAGTAGATCCCTGCTTTATCTGATGACAGGGAACATGAAGAAGCTTTCAAGCTGCTGTGGAGAAAAGTGTTGTTTTTTGTATACAGAATCCACTAGTTGTAGTTTGATTATGTGAGTGAACATCTCACACGATACCTTATGCACGGCTCTGTGCTCTGGCTGTGTCTCTCTCTCTCTCAGCTCACTGTGGCTTGTTTACATTTGCTTCTTAGCAGATAAGGCACGTCCTGGCAAAACCCCTTTAAGGTTATGCTCACGAAGGGTGGATATGCTGTGAATTTTCCGCAGCGGATTTGCATACAGAAAGTAAACAGCATATTACAGTAACAGCAAAGTTTATGAGATTTTAAGAAATAGAATGTACTATAGATGGAAATTGAATTGTGGTACAGAGTTTAAGACTACAGCATGTCAAAATATGTTGTGGAAATGCTGCAGATGTATTACTGGTTTTAGGCAAGGTTCAGACTACAGATATTTTTTGTGGTATCCCTAAAAGGTAACCTGACGGATACTGAAATATAGCTGCTGGGCCCTATAGAGATGAATATAAAAAGTGTTATGTGAAATAGGTTTTCTTTATTTGTCATTGGTATATGCTTTTTGTGAGTGGAATACACAAAAGGGAGGCAGAACATGATTTTGTTTTCTGCACAGAAAGCATATACTGCCATCAAATAGAACAATCACTATCTGTGCCACGCTGCCACGCCTTTGTGTCACAGAAAGCATATACTGTGCACAAGTAGGGAAAACCTACTCCATATAGGATTTTTTGTTCCTTTGTATATATTATGGTTTTAATATTTTTTATTCTTTCTTTTTGATAGTGTTATGATACAATGACTATCTGATGTCTTCCTATTTTGGAGGTGTTACGGACATATTTTACATCTAGGAGACTCTGAAACCCTGTATTGATGTTAAGATACCATTGCAATACCGCCTGAATGTCAGCATATGTGATGTTGGACATACGACGAAACTGAAAGAAAAACACTTGTATGAAATGTTGTTTTATGTTCTAACTTTTCCCTATTCTACAATATAGGCGGCTATATAGTATTGATAATATGATATTAACGAAAGTAGATTGGGGTTTAATTGTCTAAATACAAAGGTTATGGTTAAGATGCAAACAGAGAATCTCTGTTCGTTGTCCGTACTCCTTAGATATGATAAAGCTATTCTAAATACCGGGCTGGCGTCACTGGATGGTGCGCACGCGCAGTGTGGGAGGCATGGCGTCCGTCGCGACTCTGGCGTCCAGTAACGCACTCGACGCATGTCCGGAAGTGAATTCTTCCGCGCATGCGCATGACTGCGGGACTGCCGGAAGCGTGGCAGTGACGCGGCCTCCTTCGAACGCTGTACGTGCGCCGGTAACAATCCCCAGCTGTGAATAGCGGTATTTAACCAGGAGGAGATCAGTGTAGATTGTACCCCTTGAGGAAGCGATATTATTGCGAAACGCGCGTCGGGGTGGCAGGTACAACCTACATTACCTTTGGTAAGCAATTTGACCACTATACTGTACTTATTATGATCTAAAAGAATTATTCATTTGGGATTTTTGTTCCCTTATACTATACCACTACACATAGATGTAGTACACCATCATGCATGGTCCCTGTGGAAGGTATTAGAGACATAATTTATATGATGTAAACTCTGCTACTATATCTATGTGTATGGTGCTTAATAAAATTGACTTATAGTTCTGATTATTGTATGGCACCTTAGGCACGGTATATTTGGTCTTATACCACTTTATATATTCATAAGGATTTGTACCTTGCCGATTTCTGTCGGATTTTTCAATAAACACTAATTTTTGTAATTATGTATTTTAAATAGTATGAATAACCTAATTTTGATATTTTATCCTACACTCTCTGGTTCTTTTTTGGATTAGTCAATGCTTATTTGGAGAGGGGATTTACCATGATAAAGGGTCGATACTTAATCTGGCCCTACTCTAAGAGCTTCTCTGGAATAAATTATATTTGGATCATATAGGATTCCGTTTGCTCTATTCACCTTTAAGGGGCCGTGGCGACTAAGTTGCGGTATCTGTTGGGCTACCTTTTCCTCCGGTACCTGAAATGTATTGAATACTGTAGTGTGAACTCAGCCTCACTTATCAATTTTAATGGGGAAGTCAAGCAACAACTCTGCAATTAAATTTTATTGCTGCAGATTTTGATGCTGAAATTATGTGGATATGCAGCAAATTCTTCAACGGCGGATTTTTAACACCACGTTTATTTATTTGTTTGTTTATAACTAACATTTTTCGTACTAAAAATCCGCAACAGGAAATTTATAACAAATCAGCACCAAAATCCACACAGTTTGGATTTGCAGAATTATTGCTGCAGAGAAGCACCAGAATTTCCACTGTGAAAATCTGCAGAATTTGGGGGGAAAGTAGGGGTGTGTTTTATAGTCCGAATGTTCTATCTCGGGCCTGAAAGGGGCGATGCTATGGTAATCTTTTCATGTCTCCTATTTTTTTTAGCACGTATAAAAACAACAACAACTTCTTTTTATATAACTTCATCTAATTTAAGCCCTAATTCCCTGTCACTGATCAACAAAAAACAGACATACAATTAAACTTCAAAGCAGTTTAAATACAAGTAACCAATACATACCTTGTAGTTCAGAACGTCCTGACTACTGGAGGACAGAATACCACAGAGTAGTTCACTTCTAGGGATGGATATTGCTGCTTTATATATCAACAACTTGGGAGGTTGGGTTCATGCAAATAAATTAATGACTAAATTGTAGAGCAGATCATTCTGATTATTGTTGGAGAGATTGTGGGTATCATGATTTAGAATTGAATATGTTGAGTACACATACAAATATTGTTTCATTTGTTTGATGTTCGAGGTCTAACATTTGTCATTTATCACAAGTTACTAAAAACAGTTTAATATAATTTGCATTATTTAAACATTTTGGGCAACATGTCCTAAAATTGGCATTGACGTGGCAGTTTTAGGCGCATTTAATCATTGTAAATTGCGCCTGAAAGTACGATCCTTCCAAAAATCTGGCGTCTGGTATACCTTACATAGTAAATTTAATGCACCTAAATAGGCGCATTGCACAATCAAGGTGCATAGTGTATCATTGGTAGTGTATGTAATGCGCCTGTCGAGGCACATTGCGTTACGGAGGCGCATAACATATCATTACTAGTGTATGCATTGCACCTCAATAGGCGCATTGTATTATGGAGGCGCACAGCGTATCATTGCTACTACATTTAATGCGTCTTATTGAAATAAATAATTATTTTAACCCTTATGGATTAAAACTATTATGAAGATCTTCAATTCATCCCAACTTTTATGTAAAAAAAAAAATTCCATTACCAGATACCTGTCTTTGAAATCACTCTAGGTCTAGGTCTAAAAGTCACTTTGTTGCCCATAGCGAGCAATCAGAAAGCCCCTCTCATTTTTCAGGGCAGTATATGAAGTGTACCCAACAAAAATCATGTATTAAAACTTCACTTTTAATAATAATCTCTAAAAATGAGGAGAAAAAGCAAAACCACAAAAACTCTCTAAAGCAAAAATACTGTGCTCAGAAAAAAGGAAAAAAATATGCTAATCCCTAAACAAACTAGCTTAATCTATAGACACACAGGGGGTGCGCCCCGAAAGGGGCGGCCCTGTCCGGAACCTACACCCTACCTATATTCAGCCCTCACAGTAAAAATGTCCCAACATGTTTCTATGTCCCTCACAACACTTCATCAGGGGACTAGGTATGGAAAATATAAAGATGCAGGGCAGAGTAGTCCAGGGTTAATGGAGGACCTCAATCCAGGTCCAATAATGCAAAATTGTCTATACAGTTAGCTCACTGAGCATATGGAGGATTAATGGTCATTCCACCAAGAAAAAGAGGACAGTGGTATGATGTCCACTACACCTCAACATCATAAAGAGATCAAAAGCCTAGGAAAGTGGTATGATATACAGTAACCATCTAGAGTAATAAGTGCGGCAAAAAATTCACAGAGAATAGCAAAGTCTCCAATAGAGTACATAGGTAGAGGAAACTATCCCAGCAAAGGCCCAAGATTATCTCCTCAGAAATTATGAAGGTCTTTCCTGTACATCAGGACAAATAAAGGGTCAGACAAGTATACATATATAGAAAAAGCTATATGGGATGATGGCTTAATAGCTTATGGACCAATGACACATGTAGTATAGACCATCCGGTATTCAAGCAAAAATTGATACATTCTCAAATATGCTAATGAGTCCACCACAAGTGTCATAAACAAAACTGTTCTAGGTCAAAGAATGCCATGCTCTCAATGGTACATGTATCACAAAGGCAAGAGTTAACAGACCCCAAATAAGGTAAACTAGGCAGAGCAACTGCTCACACCAGCAGGTCCGTCATATACTCACAGACCAACACCGTGGTATAATACAGCGCATCCTAGAAGTCCTCTAGAAAAGTGATCCTAAAGGGAGGACCTATGGTGGGATCCTCACTCCTCGGGTAAGAGGGGCAGCTGCAGTCACAGGACTGCACACGCCGGCAATAAGTGCGGCACGGAGCGCCAAGCACAACACCCGCATTCCCGATCTCGGCGCTGCAAGCCGTCACATGACAAACAGCTGACCTGTAACCCGGAAAACCTGATAGATACAAAAAAGCCAGTGCCGAGATACAGAGGCAGCGGAAGCTATGCTGCCCCAAGTTTAAAAAGAAAGCACAAAACAGGGATTAAACAAAAGCAGTTAGGAACAACAAGTCCATGGAATAATGAAAAAAATGACAGAAGTGGGATTTCTAGATGAAACAGCAGAAATCCAACACTCATTCAGTCCTGCGGGAGACTGTTTGAGTCTAAAAAATCCACTCGGTTTCCCTCTGGAGCAGCAACCTATCCCATTTTGCCATCCCGAACAGGAGGGAAAACCCTGTCAAATCCCCGTAAACTTGACACATTTCAGATCACCTCCATGTGTACTACATATGTGTCTTGCAATTGGGTATTTTTACCATGCTTGATATCATTCACATGTTACACCCCAAAACGCCTATGAAATTCTCTGATGGTCTTTCCTATATATTCTAAAGCACAGTTGCAATTAATTTTTGTAAATCACACTTTACTTCTGCAGTTAATGAATTGTCCAATTTGAAAACCCCTATTAAGCATGTTGCTGTAAAGCTTTTTCCCGTTTCCAAAAATTCGCATGCAACGCAGCCGCTGCATCTAAAACATCCCAAAAACAGGTTGACTGAGCCAGGTTTTGGGGCTCGGTTACTTCAAAGTGACTGTGGACTAAAAGTCCCGAATGCTTCACCCTTACGGTAGGTGATATGGGGATTTCCCCTTCACCTTTCTAAGGTCTGTATCCAGCTTAAGAATTTCCCAATTCTTTGAAATTATTTTCCGTACGGGAGCAGCCGGCGCCATCAAAGTCCCCAATTAGGCGAAAAATGCCCTCAGTCTCTTTGCTCACCTCATTTTTGGGAAACCCAAAAGTGCGTTTTTTTGGTTGTTAAGCATTCCTATAAGCTTCTCTAAGGGGCCCCATCCGGATAGCCCCTATCAAGAAAACGCTTCCTCAAGTCCCTAGATTGGTTTTTAAATTCTACTAGAATGGAACAATTTCTCCTCAAGCGAAGTATTGACCTTTGGGGGTTCCCTCTCGAGGGGGACAGGATGACTGCTGTCCCACCTCAAGGGGAATTGGTAGCGGGGCTTCCGATAGATATGGTCTCCAGAGAACCCCCCGCTGTCTTCCGAATACAGACATCCAAAAATGAAAGAGACATTTCATTAATCTCATATGTGAAACGCAAATTCAAATCATTATTTTCATTCAAAGAAGTCAACAAAGGCCCAAAAACCCCTTTTGGGTCCCATTCCACAGAACCTGGATGTCGTTATATACCTTGCCCAAAATAAAAAAATTGTCATTCCGAATGTATTTGCGTCACCCAAAAAAAAAATGAAACCTCCCCACCAGCCAGGAGCAGATTTGCATAGGCCGGCGCACAGGAACTACCCATGGCCGTGCCCCTGAGCTGGTGGAAAATCTTCCTATTAAAAACAAAAAAATTTCGGTGAGAACAAACTCTAACAAACTGAGGACAAAGCCTATTGTGTTCCTGAAACTGGCACCCTCGTGCACCCCAAAAATTCTCTAACAGCTCTCAGCCCACAAACTTTCGGGATGGAGGATAGAGGCCTCCACGTCTATACTTGCCAAATAGCATGACTGGGGTAAACCCTTACACCCTCCAACTTCGGCGCAGATCCATCGAGTCCCTAGTGTAAAGGGTGGGGGTGCCAAACCACAAAGGGAGCCAAATCTTTTCGATATAATGTCCTATATTTTGACAAAGACTTCCCACACCAGAGACAATGGGTCTGCCACGCAAGGGACCACATTTCTTGTGCACCTTGGGTAAACAGTACAACGTCGCCATCCTAGGACAGGGGGGACGCATATAATCAAAGTCCTCCCTACTAATCAGACCTGAATCCAGAGCTTCTAATAAGATAGACTTGAGTTCTTCAAGATAGGATAAGGTGGGGTTGGAGCCAAGATTTCATACCCCTCCCTGTTTTCAAAATTGTCAAACACATTGTACATAGTCTTCTGTATCAAGGATCACTATGTTACCCCCCTTATCCGAGGGTTTTATGGTAATATTCTTATCCTCGGCCAGACCCTTAATACTCAAATACTCATCCCTACTACAGTTCCATCTAATCCTCATATTGTCCAGTTTCTCGAGGTCACGAAGGGTCAACTCGACAAACAAATCAATATACGAGGACTCACTTTGAGGAGGTATACGCATACTTTTGTTTTTTCATTCAGTGAAGGGGCCCGTCCCTGAGAGGTTAGGGGAGTCCTCAGTGAGGATCTCGAGTAATTTTAATTCCTCCAACATGTCTACTGGATACCCAGTTCAAGACACTCACGTTTATTCCCGGAGTGAAAAATTTAAAACCAATGCATTTTTCGGGCAAAGTGGTTCAAGTCCCTTGCCAAATGGAACAGTCTAATCCCTCCTGTTGGTACAAAAGATAACCCTTTACTCAATATTTGGGTCTCAATTTCATTAAGGGCTCTCTTTGATTTATTTACAATCACATTAGTGTCTCTTGTAACACCAGAGGCAATGCCAGTAGATACCTGATGGATATTGGATTTCAAAAGAACTAATCGCTAAACGGATTGCGATTCCTCAGGGGATATGTTGTATTCCCTAAAAAAGGCTGATCTCTTCGTCCAATACCTGAACCTCTATTACGATTACTCCTACCCCTTCCTTTAGGACGACCCCTCCCCCTCCTCGATGGTTAACCCCGATCCAAGTCTGATTGCTCAGTGTCAGTAGAGGACAAGTCTGTCTCCAGTTCCCGTCTTGTATCCCTTTCCCCCAAAAAGGAATAGGCCTTGTTACTCTTAAAGTCATTCATGTCACGAGTGAACTGTTTATGCTTACGTTCCTTGATATGGAACTGATACCTTTCTATTGTATTTTGTAATTGCTTTTCTTTAGCTAGATAATCTTTCTCCTGCTGAAATGTCTTAGTCACCCTCGACCTGTTCTTTAATTTTATTATTCAGGGATTCCAGATTAACCTCTCATGTTTTAAGAGCAGCTGCATAAACCTGAGGGAGCTTGTGGTAGCTTCCCTCTCCCAACTAGACAAAAAAGCAGAGCTTCTATTTATTGTTCCTGGGGTTAATGTGATTCTAAGACCCCTAGGAACAATCCCTTTATTAATATACGCTTCGAGGCTTTGAACCTCCCACCAAGACGCTATCGCTCTTTTTACAGTTGTTTTAAGTTCTCTAAAGGCTGTTTTAAACGTAGGCGTAAATTTCCGCTGTATCAAGACCTGTTCAGAAAATACATCCTTAGCCTCTGTCAGCCATTGACTCGTGTCCAAACCTACCGAGAGGGGACCTGCCATTACCTGTATAACAATTAGTGAAAAAACGACAATAAGGGAATATTGAATATCTTTAAATAAAAAATTCCCCAATAATATACATGAAAAATCCAAAAACCTACCCAACAAAAATCATGTATTAAAACTTTCACTTTTAATAAAAAATCTCAAAAATGGGGAGAAAAAGCAAAACCACAAAAACTCTCGAAAGCAAAAATACTGTGCTTAGAAAAAAGGAAAAAAATATGCTAATCCCTAAACAAACTAGCTTACCCTATAGACAAACAGGGAGTGCGCCCTGTCCAGAACCTACACCCTACCTATATTCAGCCCTCACAGTAAAAATGTCCCAACATGTTTCTATGTCCCTCACAACACTTCATCAGGGACTAGGAAATGGAAAATTAAAGATCAGGGCAGAGAAATCCGGGGGTTTAATGGAGGACCTCAATCCAGGTCCAATAATGCAAAATTGTCTATACAGTTAGCTCACTGAGCATATGGAGGATTAATGGTCATTGAAGGGCCTCTCAGGGAAGGGCCCCTTCACTGAATTAAAAAACAAAAGTACGCGTATACCTCCTCAAAGTGAGTTCTCATATATTGATTTGTTTGTCGAGTTGACCATTAGTGAACTCGAGAAACTGGACAATATGAGGATTAGATGGAACTGTAGTGGGGACGAGTATATGAGTTTTAAAGGGGTTTTCTGGCCGAGGAAAAAGAATATTACCATAAAACCCTGGGATAAGGGGGTAACATAGTGATCCTTGATACAGAAGACTATGAAACATATGTGTTTTGACAATTTGAAAGACAGGGAGGGGTATGAAATCTTGAGCTCCAACCCCACCTTATCCTATCTTGAAGAACTCAAGTCTATCTTATTAGAAGCTCTGGATTCAGGTCTTATTAGTAGGGAGGAATTTGATTATATGCTCCCGCCCCCCTTTCCCAGGATGGCGACGTTTTACTGTTTACCCAAGGTGCACAAGAAATGTGTTCCCTTGCGTGGCAGACCCATTGTCTCTGGTGTGGGAAGTCTTTGCAATAATACAGGACATTATATCGAAAAGATTTTGGCTCCCTTTGTGGTGGCACTCCCATCATACACTAGGGACTCGATGGATCTGCTGCGCAAGTTGGAGGGTGTAACGGTACCCCAGTCATGCTATTTGGTAATAAAGACGTGGAGGCATTTACTCCTCCATCCCGCATGTTTGTGGGCGGGAAGAGCTTTAGGAATTTTTGAGTGCACGAGTGTGTCAGTTTCAGGAACAAAAATAGCTTGTCCTCAGTTTGTTAGAGTTTGTTCTCACCAAAATTTTTTTGTTTTTAATGGGAAGATCTACCACCACTCGGGCCGGCCATGGGTAGTTTCCTGTGCGCCGGCCCTTACGCAAATCTGCTCCTGGGTGTGGGAGGATCATTTTGTTTTTGGTGACGCTAATATATTCGGAACTGACAATATTTTATTTTGGGCAAGGTATATAGACGACATCCTGGTTCTGTGGAATGGGACCCCAGAAGGGTTTAGGGCCTTTGTTGAAATTCTTGAATGAAAATAATGACTTGAATTTGCGTTTCACATATGAGATTTTAAAGAAATGTCTCTTATTTTTGGATGTCTGTATTTGGAAGACAGGGGGGGGGTTCCCTGGAGACCACTATCTAATCGGAAGCCGACCGCTACAATCCCTCTTGAGGTGGGACAGCATCACCCTGGGCCCCCTCAAGAGGAAATCCCCAAAGGTCAAAACTTACCTTGAGAGAAATTGTTCCACTCTAGTAGAATTTAAAAACCAATCTAGGGACTTGAGGAAGCGTTTTCTTGATAGGGCTACCGGATGGGGGCCTCAGAGAAGCTTATAGGAATGCCTTACAAACAACCAAGAAACGCACTTTTGGTTCCCAAAAGTGAGGTGAGGCAAAGGACTGAGGGCATTTTTCGCCTAATTGGGACTTTGATGGCGTGGCTGCTCCAGTACGGAAAATAATTTCAAAGAATTGGGAAATTCTTAAAACTGATACAGACCTTAGAAAGGTGATAGGGGGAAAATCCCCATATCACCTACCGTAAGGGGTAAAGCATTCAGACTTTTTAGTCCACAGTCACTTTGAGAGTAACTCGAGCCCTAAAACCTGCTCAAATCAACCTGTTTTGTATGTTTTAGATGCAGCGGCTGCGTTGCATGCGAATTTTTGGAAACGGGGAAAAAAACTTTCACAGCAACGTGCTTAATAGGGATTTTCAGATTGGAAAATTCATAAAAATGCAGAAGTAAAGGTGTGATTTAACAAAATTAATGCAACTGTGGTTTAGAATATATAAAGGGAAAAACCATCAGAGAATTTCGTAGGCGTGTGGTGAACATGTGAATGATATCAAGCTGGTAAAGAATACCCCAATTGCAAGACACTATGTAGTACACATGAGGTGATCTGAAATGTGTCAAGTTTACGGGATTGACAGGGTTTTCCCTCCTGTTCGGGGCACAACTGGGGTAGGTTGCTGCCCCAGAGGGAAACCGAGTGGATTTTTAGTCTCAAAGCAGTCTCCCCGCAAGGACTGAATGAGCGCTTGGATTAATGATCATTATTTCATGGACTTGTTGTTCCTAACTGCTATGTTTAATACCTTTTTGTGCTTTCTTGTAAACTTGGTGCAGCATAGCTTCCGTGCCTCTGTTTCTCGGCACTGGCTTTGTGTATCTATTAGGTTGCCGGGTTACAGGTCAGCTGTTTAGTCATGTGATCGGCTGCGGCGCCGAGACCGGAAGTGCGAGTGTCGTGCTTGGGGCTCCGTGCCGCAACTTATTGCCGGCGTGTGCAGCCTGTACCGCACTGCCCCTCTTACCTGAGGAGTGAGGACCCACCATAGGTCCTCCTTGAGGATCACTTTTACTAGAGGACTTCTAGGATGCGCTTATTATAGCAACGGGTCGGTCTGTGAGTATATGACGGACCTGCGGTGTGAGCAAATTGCTCTGCCTAGTTTTTTCCTTATGGGGTTCTGTTAACTCTTGCCTTATGTAATACATGTACCATTGAAGCATTTGGGATTTCTTTGACCTAGAACAGTTTTGTTTATGACACTTGTGGTGGACTCATTAGCATATTTGAAGAAATGTATCAATTCTTTGCTTGAATACCGGATGGTCTATACTACATGTGTCATTGTCCCATTGGCTATTAAGCTATCATCCCATATAGCTTTTGCTATATATGTATACTTGTCTGACCCTTTATTTGTCCTGATGTACAGGAAAGACCTTCATAATTTCTGAGGCAATAATCTTGGGTCTTTGCTGGGATAGTTTCATCTACATATGTACTCTATTGGAGACGTTGCTATTCTCTGTGAATTTTTTGCCGCACTTATTAGAGAGTTTTTGTGGTTTTGCTTTTTCTCCTCATTTTTAGAGATTATTATTAAAAGTGAAGTTTTAATACATTATTTTTGTTGGATAGGTTTTTGGATTTTTCATGTATATTATTGGGGATTTTTTTCTTTAAAGATATTCTTTATTCCCTTATTGTCGTTTTTTCAGTATATGAAGTGAAAGAGGCGCTCTGATAGGTTGCTAGTTTTTAATCCTAATTGACCTAAAATGGCCAAAGTTTATTCAAATTTCATGTCAGAGTGTATTTTTATATAGTGTATTTTAACTTCTGGTTTCAACTGTAATATATATATATATATATATATATATATATATATATATATATATATATATATATTTACTTTATATTTATACACATAATATAGAAAAATGCCGGAGGCATACAGTTAATGTATCAAAAGGGCCCCATTGATCTGACATATCCTAAAAGAGTCTGCATATACCTATACAGCGGCATATATCAGAGCATTCTTTCAGAGCTATGCTCCTGATATTTACCTTCAGCATTAAGTTTAAACCTGATGTGAACAAAGCCTTATCTTGGCTCTCTACAAAGCTATTTATACTGGGGATACATGGACTATAGCAGTAAATTCATATATTAATAGGGGCATCAATAGTATGTAAACAATATTTTTTAAATTTGCCATCAATGCTTTCTTTCCCAAGAAACTTAAATTGTTTTCTAACCAGATTTGTGTTTGGTAAATACAGTGATTTTTAAATTAACAATCTGAAAATATTCCTCTTTGCACCATTTTATTTTGAGGAAAGTAGCTTGGAAATAGGTGTGAATCACTTGTGACTGTTACAATCAATAGCATCAACGCTCAACAATTTATTGAATAAGGTCTGTAACACCTCAGGATATTTCTAGGGATTAGCATTTTTTTTAAACATGTATATAAAAGCACTGCAATTCTTTGGGGCATGTTCACAGCTCAATGGCTGGACTAAACTGACCCCAGAAGAATTTGCTCCTGCAAATTTTTTCCCAGTTAGCATAAAGGCCAGAGTTGCCAGCTTCTGGGGTCAGTTTAGTCCAGCCATTGAGCTGTGAACATGCACCAAAGAAATGGAGTGTTTTTTTGAGTAAGTAAAGTCCCATTTTTTGTATGTTTTTTCTGTAACTTGTTAGTTTAGGGACTCACAAGATATAAGGAGCCGTGATGAGGCTTGTGAGCTTGTGTATTGAGGCCCCCTGTACCATTAATACCTCATATTTAACATTTTTCCAGTATGTCATATTTTTTATCTTCCCAACAGTGCTGGGGAGCGGAGGGTGCCTATGTTTTGTGTTGGACACCTAGAAAGTGCTGGGCAGCCCACCTAATCTAATAGTATGGGTGTCACTAAAAGGTTGTAAGCCAGCATGGTGTACCACACGTATCTGTATTTATGGCACCCTTCTGTATCGCCTTATTATATGCAATTGTAGTACCAGCAATCACCCCCCTCATGCAGTGAGAGTATGTGAGTGGCTGTTTTATTGGTATTTTTGCATTTGTGCAATCTACCCATGCATTATACTACGGCTTTTCTGCATGCTGGTATGAACAGGTGTCAAGTTGGTGTGCAGTTTTTCATCTAATTGTTCCCCTAGCAGTGGGGGTATGTGAGCTTTTGCTCAAGCAATTAGCTGCACCTACTAATTTTTTCCCAGTTAGCATAAAGGTCAGAGTTGCCAGCTTCTGGGGTCAGTTTAGTCCAGCCATTGAGCTGTGAACATGCCCCAAAGAATTGGAGTGTTTTTTTATGTATATAAAAGCGCTTCACATATATAGCATATATAGTAGTACTCGTCTTTCATTTGTTCCAGAAGGCAGGTTGATACCAAAAGCTTTTATTTTTTTTTTTAAAGGAATAATTTAAATTGAATTAATCCATTCCAGATTCCAAAAAGATGTAAAGCCTTATATTTTATAAAGCACTAAGTGCATTAATGGGGATGTACATTACTAAGTAAGCATTAAAAATACATAGGCTTGAAGACAAAACAATAATTATGTTAAGAAAAAATAATTTTAACTTCACTTTACCTGTACTGGAGGAGTTTATGACCTAAAGTGATGGTGGGAGGAAGGGGCAGAGTAGGAGACATGATACTGACTAGAAGAGGAGTCCCCTTCTAAAAAAAAAACCTAAGGGCAGCTGCCCTTCTGAAACCGTGCTTGAAACTCACTAGGTTTAAGTTTTAAATATTTATAGGAATCAGTAGGAAATTGGTCATTTGTCAAATTTACAATCCTGTTTGTTAAAGCTTTGGGGGGATATTTTCCCAATGTTTTGTATTTCCACAAATTTTATGGGAACCTTCTCCTTTGCCTCCTCTTCACCTGAATGAAATTCCATCACTACTAGCTGTTGCTACTCCCTTTAAAGTTTCTGTAAGTCCTCAGTGCTAAGCTTTTCCTAGTGTTCCTCAATTCATTCCTTCACATCATCAGCTTCAACTACAGTCCCATGGACTGGCCCAAAGTCACAATATCCTCCACAATTGACACAGGCTCAGTTTTAAAGCCCCAAAGTAATTTGAGACTGAGCCCCAAAATCCCCAAAGTACCTTTATTCTTCCAAAATTGACACAGGGTCAACTCTATATCAGAAGTCACCTCAAAGCACCTTTGGAACAGTACCTTTGTGTAGAGATTTTTAAGATTTGAGATGATCTGCCGGTCCATGGGCTGGGTTAGAGGAGTTAGGGGACAAAACATCACAAAAAATAAATTAACTGCTCATAAAATTGCTCCAAGCCCCGGGGGATAACAGGTCGTTTTTTTTGCTCTTATTGGGGCAGTGTTTAAATATCATTTTTAAAAGGATGTAATAAAACATTATTTTTTAATGTGGATTTGTGCTGCTCGATTGGTCTAAGAGTGCTGGATGTTTCTACAAGCATTGATTGTTTTTGGATGGAAATGCGGCCCGGGGTCCTTGGGATCGTTAAAGAAAACACCCAACTCCAGTGGAACTTGCGGTGAGCTGATCTTTTCCTATTGTGATGAACAGGGCCACTGTCCAACACAAGGAGAGCTTTCAGAGCCAAATCTTTTTCCTTCATGATTTTTTCATGGGCGGGCCCAAAAACCTTTTTCTCCCAAGGGGTGAAAACTACCCCGTAGCCCGGGGTTTAAATTTTCCCTCCAGATCCCCTGTAAAAATTTTTAAACACATTATTTTTATAAAACCCTACCGTTTTTAAAGGTAATCAAGAGGGGGGTTCAACTTCAAAAAAACAAAATTGCCTTCCCCACACAATTGGGGTTTGGGCCCGGCCTTCATTGGTTTTCCTCTCGAAATAGTAGGTCTGGTTTGCCCTTTTTGTTCCAAAATAAGTTACTCTTTTTGCAGTTAAACACTTGTCTACAAGTTCTACCCGCCCCTTTTATTGGCCAAAAAAAAAAAATGGGGGCCCTCCACTAGGGTTTGGGCGTTTACTTTTTAAAATATTTGAAACAAATCATCAATGCAGCACTATCAGCCTCTCTACTGATTTTTGCTCCAGGGTTCTTCTCAACAATCGGCAGCTATTTTTTTCCTTTTTTTCAGATTAAACGAAAGGTAAATTTCTAACAAACCCCCTGTTTGTCTTACGCCGTCTGGAAAATCATTGATCCTGTCAATGCTTATACCCCCTTTAATTTTTTTACAATGGGGGAAAAACTTTGTTTTTTTGGCCTACCCATATAGAAACGAAACACAAAACAGAACTCCCAAATTTTTCTTTTCATTTTTTTCATTAATGTATTATGGTTTTTTAAAAAGTAAATTTTTCTGGGGGTCATCAAATTAAAATTTTTTTAAAAGTCCGTATGACTTATTTGCACAAAAAATACTGTGGCTCAGAAATATTGTATCCCCCTAAGCCAAAAAAAAATTTGGTCAGTACTTGAAAAAAGATTTACTCAATTTTAAATTGGGGCTGGGCCCCCAAATGCAAACATGTTACCCCCGGGGTTTCTTGCCCTACAGGGTACATAAAGGACCCCCATAAAGGGTGTCACCCTTCAGAGGGCACAGTTTTGCTGTAAAAGTGCCATAAGGGGAAAATTTTATCGTTATTCAAGCTGAAACAACCCCCCCCCCCAATGCAATAAACCAAAAATAACCTTTGAAAAGGGCATAATTTGGGATCGTTGTGCTGTCAAGTGCCAAGCACAGATTTAAGCCTATTTCATTTATTATGCATCAGAAAAGTTAGGTACCAAATTTTTTGATTCTGAGGGCCCACAAAGGGACCAAAGGGCTGACCCGTCCAGCAGTTGGTGCAAGCGTGAAAACAAGGTTTAATTTAGTTTATGAAATCGGGGGGGTTTTTTTATTAATATTTTTCACAAATTTAATTTGTTAAATATTTTTGTTTTTTTTATGCAGCCCAAAAATTTTACCGTTTGGGTACTTTTTTTAAATATCTTGAAAATGGGTTTTCCTGGGGAAATTTTAAATTTTCCCGGTAGTAAAAGGGAAATTTTTTTTAAAAAAAAAAAAACACAGCACTTTTCTTTTTAATTTGGTTTCCCTTTTTTCTGCGGGTTTCCAAAACCCTCATAAGTTTCCCGGTGCTTTTCCCTAGGGCTATAGGTGGGGAAAAAGAAAAGTTATTGGTTTTTAGAAAATAATGCTGCAGCGCGAGTTGAAAAAAAAAAATTATATTTTTTTTTTCTTTTTTTAAATACTTTAAACGAAAAGCACATGTTTGTTACACGGCATTTCCCCCCCCCCTTTAAGCCTGCAAAATTAGATAATACTTAAATTTTTACCAAAGAGTGAACACCATAAAAACAAAACCCCCCCCCCCAAAAAAAAAGGATAATCAAGTTTTTCCCTTTACTTTCCACCCACTTACAACTTTTTTCAGTTTCCCCGTACATTTTTAAAAGTATAATGTGGTACCTTAAAAATAACGTCTTGTTCTGCAAAAAAAAAAGTCC